>JAPKLX010000171.1:78378-114584 GCA_026898415.1 Leonotis leonurus
TCCTTGTGGCTCGTACTCAACGAGTAAAAAGAAAGGAGAAAGCTAGTAGATTTTCGATCTAGATTTGATTGAGCCGTGGACGTAGGGAAAGTTTATCCCGAACCACGTTAACTGCTTGTGTTCTTTATTTCTCATCTTCTTCATACTCTTGCATACAAAACTGTGTTGATAATATCTTGATGTAAAGAAAACGTTTTTCACATTAAAAAGAGCATTAACCACCATATTCCGCACACAACTTTAATCAAGTTTAAATCTGTATTTGTTATTCTTGATTATTGTTTACACGCATAAGGTGTTATTTGAGTAATATTAAATCTTCCTGACAAGAAGATTTGTTTCACTACTCTAAGCTATCTTATTTTTAAGTGAGCTTAAACCTTATACTTAACCTTAATACTTTTTACCAAAAGTATTTAAACACACGGGTATAAATGTTAGTATATTGTAATATATGAAATTATTGAATCTTAATAAATATTTATTTCGTTCATTAAAAGTTAATAAATATTTATTCCGTTCATTAAAAGTGTATTGTGAAGTAATCAATACAAATTTAATATATTTTTGATTGAGAAGAAAATCTCAAGTGTAATATATGATGTTTAAGCATTGTGTGTATGTTCAAAAAAAGAAACAACAAATTATTGATAGACTGTCCAATTAGATTATAAAAGAGCATCATTGGTAAATGAATGAAGTATTACTTGATTTGAATAATAATAATTGATTTAATATTAATTGAATTGCATTAAAATATAAACTATAATACAATGATGTAATTATTTGTTTTACAGTACATATATGCCTTAAATATAATTTTTATTGTCAAATAATCGGGTTTTATCAAGTTGTTTGTACCCATTATGTTTGAGGTCATTTTGGATTGTATCGAGTCCGCCACGCCTTAAAATCATATAATTACTAAAACTAAAAAATGAAAATGTGTATATTTTTTGTGGATAAATTAAAATAAATAAGAATGTTACCATTCACGAAACTATTACTCACTCCCGCCTGACGTGTATTCAGAAAATTGTTTAATTAAAAATAAATTATATATTGTGTGTAGTTTAGTTATCATTTTATTTATTTTTTTATAATTTAGATGTGTGTAACGTGCGGATCACTTATCCAAAAAAGTTGTTTGACAATTTTGTAGATATCAAAATGATAAAATGATAAATAAATTTATGTACGGCAATAAATTTTTTATTAGAGCACAAATATAAATATTATATAAGTTACTATATGTATAATACATATATTAAATTTTTTTTATATGAGTATAAAGGTTTTATATGAGTATAAAGGTTATTGCATATCATATATCAAATTAAAGTTTTTGTCAATATATTTAATTTAATATGCATATTGCATATGTTTACACGAATAAAATTAAAAGATATTGAAAAAATAAAATTGGAAAAAGAGAAAATATTCATGTAAACTACATTTATAAATTATGGTTGTAGTAAAAAAAATCACCCATGATTCTTTTAATTTATGATTATATATGCTCATTAAAATCAAGATATCAATACTTTTACAAAAATATGGCGCCAAAATGTATTCATTGAATATCTTATTTTTATATATTAATAGATTAGATTGAGTTGAATTCTAAACGATTTTGGTTTTGGGTGTGATATGCGGGCCCTATTTAAATAAAATAAGAATTGATTACGGACTTGTCCGCTCGGGTTCTATTTCAAGCTAAAATTTTGAAGTGTTTTGTTTCTAGCTTCTTCTTAAAGAACAATCAAACACACTTAATATGAATTAGCATGTATGTTTAATATTATAGTTATGTTTGAATATGAAAATTATAAACGGAATTGCATGTGAATAGTGATTTAGAAGTCGAGATTAAAAAGAAACTGAATTATAATATTAAAAATAACTAAAACAAATATAGAACGGTTTGATCTTGTCTAGCTAATAGGAGTACACAAATTTTACTAGGAAAAACTATCTTTGGGATCGGATGAAGTATGTTTTCGTATACAAAATACCATCTTTGGTTTCCGTTTAAGTTTTTAATGAACATTTTGTTGTTTCAAAAAATAATTAAGAGCGGTTACAATATTCAGCACGAAAATGAAGAAAGTAATGTGTTATATTTTAAAAATTAGTTTGAATTTTAATGATAAAACTTTTCTTTTTTTTTGAGGAAGTGATTATTTTTTAGCAGGAGCTTTAAGACAAAAATGATTGTAGAAACTAGGTTTTTTACTCATAAGAGTCCAACTATTTTTAATATATAAATTGTAAAAAATAAATTTTAAAACAACTATATGTTTCATCACACCTTATATGTCCACTTCAATATTTATAGCAAAATCCTTCTTAATTGGAACTACCTAATCATACAATTATAATCACTAATTTATCTAATCAAAATTTATTTCACAACTCTACCTCTTAATTTTTCTAATAAAAAGTTTCATAAATAAGCTTATCTCCTTGATTTTTACAATATAAAATTATGTAGTAAAAAAGAAATGAGCATGGAATACTATTATTAAGAAATATAAGAGTTAAATGATTTTTAAAAAGATGAACTTTTCATGAATTTTTAATTTTAATATGAATCTCAAACATTAAGTAAAATACACGAATTTTAACAATTACTTGGTTTTTGAAATGAGTTTAATTTTACCTAAAATTAAAACTTACATGACAGTTGTTATACAGCGTGGACATATGTTAAAATATCTTAGAATGGTTTCGAAAAACTTCTGTGCTAGAATTACAATAGTTTAATATTTTTTGTTATATGTAAAATTAAAGAAAGACACCTTAAAATTTACATAATTCAAGAGGGGCTTTTTACATCCTCTACACCTATGATTGCTTTGTTCCTCATCGCGACTAGACTGTAATTAGAATGACTTAATTAAATATTTTCATGTTCGAGTTTGGCTCGAACAAGTTCGTGTTCTAAAAACCAAACTCAGGTTCATTTCGATAAATAAAAATTGAGATAGAGTTAGGTTTTTTTATTATTCCATTTAATAATGAATTCGAACTCAAACTTAAACTCGGTTTGAATTTATTACATATCAAAGTTCGAACTTCATGTTAAAAACTTGTTTATTAAATTATTTGGAGTAGTATATATATGAGATTATTGTATTAGAATTAGTTATTTACATGTTACCTAGATTTATATATGAAACATTGGCTTTTGTATGGCGGTTATTGCCCTACAATTATAGAGATGGTTAAATATTAATTTTATCAATATAAATTATTTTTCAATCTTCTATCCGTATTTCTCTCATATGCGCATATTTAATATTGATATTTTATTTTTTCTCTCTTTTTAATTTTTTTTAATATTATTAATGTTCATTATAATGATACAAACAATAAATTTTATCGGTTAACATATTTTATTTCATGTTAACATTTTTATTCTTTAATTTATATATTATAATTGTAAACAATAAATCATAAGGATTAAAACAATAAAAGAATAATATTTAAGTATTGATTAATTTTTTACATTTGCGTACCTTCGAAATTGTTTTATCTATTTTTTCGATCTCGTTTCTCTCATAATCTTGTCTATCGTATCGCTTGTTGTCGTTCGATTTGATGCTTTTGTGCACTATATGTTACATTTTAGGTAAAGATCGACACACGAAGTGGAACATCGTGCAAGAAGAGAAACGAGGGCGAAAAGAGGTGAAAAGATGGAGAAAATGATGAAAAAGGACAGAACTCAAGCCTAGCGGTCGCTAGCCCCTAGCGACCGCTGGCTTAAGGCACGAAGTTGGGCAGAACAGGAGCCCAGCGATCGCTAGGGGGCTAGCGATCGCTGGCTCCACGCATTCCCCAAAGCCAGAACGTGGGGCTAGCGGTCGCTAGCCCCCTAGCGACCGCTGGCCCCCTGGAATGTTTGAGAGACAGAACAGTGGGGTAGCGCTCGCTACCCCCTTAGCGAGCGCTACCCTGGCGCGATTTCCTTCTTCTATTTAAACCTCCTCCACGATGCACAAGAGGACAACTTACTTCACGTTTTTATTTTCTAGTACTCTAGGGTTTAGACCACGAAAGAAAACACTTTAGTCTAGATTTTTATTTCTTGTTCGTTCTTCAATTTCGTTGTGGATTCGTTCGTGATTCAAACCCGGAGTTCTTAATGCATTATTTTTCCTTTCAATTAGTGAGTTCTTTTATTGCTTTCTTTAATGCTTTATGAATTATTTTCTTCTTGTTCTGCTTTTGATTAATTTCCAATTCTTTATCCAAACCTTTTCAATTATGTTAATTAATCAAATTAAGGAATGTTTAAATTCAGTTTCTTTAATTCTTAGTTCTTAAATTTAGGATTTAATTGCTTATTTAATTTTCGCCTAGATAGATTAATTAGATTAAATATCCAAAACCCCTCTTTTTAATTGCTTTCTGTTCAGCAATATAGATGAAACCCTGTTTAGCCTTCCTTGAGAATACGACTTAGGGTTAACTTACTAGTATACATCAAACTCGTTCTCTTGCGAGCTATTTAATAATAAACTGGAAGTATATTGGCTGGAAAAATTTCTCGTGCCCGATACTGAGTCCCTTTATCGGACAGTGGGTCTGGACTAAACAACGCCACATACTACAGTTAAAAATAAGAAGGAACAAATTTTGGCACCGTTGCCGGGGAAGGCTTTAGGCATTTATTTGTGTTGCTTTTTATTTTATTTTATTTTGTTTATTTTATTTTATTCTTTTGCTCCCGCAATGTGCGTTTGATCTGCTTTTGGTTTGTGTATGCTAGGTCGCCGAAGCTTGAGACAAGAGTTGGTACCCTACGTCGACAACATCAATAGAAGAGAAGCCGTACGTGAGGAGCAATTTAGGGACGTTATCAACCTCGCCACACTATTCGAAGAGCAACTAGTAATAATGGCCGAGGAAAACGGAGCCCCTAAGAAGCTCGGAGACTTTGCCAGACCATCTTATGGCATCACGGCATCTGCTATTGTACTCTCCACTGAGGCCAGGAATTATGAGCTGAAGCACAACCACATCAATCTGCTTCCTTCATTCTACGGGCTAGCTAATGAGGATGCACTCCTTTTCATTAGAGAATTCTGCACAGCCGTCCACTCTATCCCACTTCAGGGACTGAGCGAAGAGGAACTCCTGAAGAAGTGCTTCCCTTACTCACTAAAGGACAGAGCAAAGGCGTGGTACCTCTCTCTCCCAGCACGATCTCTACCTACATGGAAGGCGGTAAGTACCACCTTCCTGCTCAAGTACTATCCAAATCATAAGACGCAACAAATCCGGCTCCAGATTATGCAGTTTGCTCAAGAGCCTGACGAGCCTTTTCACGAGGCCCTAGACAGATTCAGAGAGCTACAGCAGCAGTGCCCGCACCATCAGATTATGCCAGAACTTCTGTGGCAAATCTTCTACAACGGGTTGCAGCACACTTATCAGTTCATGGTGGATACAGTGGCTGGAGGTAATATATCTAAGAAGACAGCTGATCAAGCAGTAGAGATTTTCGAGACACTAGCCACTAATTCACAGCAGAAAATCTCCCGATCCAAGAGAGTGGAAGTCCGAGAGATTGGAGTCAGCCCAGACCTCAAGAAGCAGATGGCGGATATGATGCGAGAGCTGCAAGAGCTAAAGATGAGCAAGGCCTCCACAGTAACCAACCATGAGCCGGCATCTGAGCCGTGCCCGATATGTGGTGATCTCACTCATGACGAGAATCATTGCACCAGAATGGCAGAGATGACTTATGAAGGAGAAGCAGAAGTTTATGCTGCACAAGGCTTTCAACCACGTCCGCCATTTGAGCAACCACCAGTCCAGCAGACTTCGGGATGGAGAGCTCAGAATAATTCGACATGGAAGGGAACGAATCAGAGCCAAGGATCAAACTTTCCTCCACAACGAGCACCTCCACAGCAGTACTGCCCCCCGCAGCAAGGGTTTTATCCTCAGCAGCCATACTACCCACCTCAGCATGGGTATTATCCACCTCCACCGCACTATCAGCAGCCACTTCCGCAGTTCTAGCAGTTGCCACAGCCGCCGCTGTCTCAATTTTAGCAGCCGGCACCGCAGTTCCAGCCACAGTTTCCACCTGCACCGCGAGCAGCACAGCCTAAATCATCTTTAGAGGACAGTCTTGCAGCTTTCATGCAAGAGAGCAAACTGGCTCGGGAGGCGCAAGAGGCCACTATCAAACGCCTCGAGAGTCAAGTCGGGCAGATCTCGGGAGCTATGAATTAGGTGCAGCAGCAGCTACAACCAGGAAGGATACCGGGACAAGAACATACACCACACCAGGTGCAAGCTATTACTGTTCTACGTAGTGGCAAGCACGTGGATATAAAAGTGGCGGAGAAGAAAGAGAAAGAGCCGGAGCAGCCAGCTATTCAGTTGCACAAGGCGGCTAACCCATACAAGACACCAATTCCCTTTCCGAGCAGACTGAGGAATGAGAAGCTGGAACAACAATTCAAAGACTTCTACGAAATGCTTTCTCAAGTGCGTGTGAATCTGCCCCTATTGAAGGTTATTCGAAATTTTCCGTCCTACCTCAAGTTCTTCAATGAGCTTGCCTCCAAGAAGAGAAGATTTTCTGATGAAGAGTCCGTGATGGTGTCCGAGGTAGCTAGTTCCATTATGCAGCAGCCTCTTCCACAAAAGCTGCGAGATCCAGGTAGTTTCGTCATCCACCTCGCTCTAGGGAATGGTAAGACCATGACAGGTATGCTTGATTTAGGTGCAGATATTAATCTTATGCCTTACTCAATTTTTAAGGAATTAGAGTTAGGTGAATTGAAACCTACACGCATGAGTTTACAGTTAGCTGATCGTTCTGTTAGATATCCTCAAGGTATTATTGAGAACATTCTTGTTAGCGTAGGTGGTTTGATTGTGCCTATGGACTTTGTTGTCCTTGAGATAGGTGATGTGCATGAAAATGGGCGTGATCACACGTTATTGCTAGGTAGACCTTTTATGGCAACTACTAACACTTTGATTGATGTTAAGAATGGTAATATTAAGATGTCAGTGTTAGGAGAGTCAGTTTCATTTTCTGTGCATAAGCAAAAGGCTATGACCTCTGTTAGTTCCATTGAGGATTGTTCGTTCATTGATTCTATTGATACTTTTGCCGAGGTCTCTGTTGTGCAGGATTCCACTTAGGAAGAGAGCTTCAGATCAGAAGCCAAGATCGGAGCAATCACTAGCCCTCGGCTGATCCTTAGCAGTCGCTACCCGCTGCGAAACCATAATTATTCTTCTTTTATCCCACGCCTGTCTTCCTTCCTTCCTCCACACAGATCTTATCCTAAAAATCGTCTTTCCCTTTTCTTACCTCTCCCACAACGCACACCTCTTCCAAAACCTCCAACAAAATTCCTCACCTCCACTTTTCATTCCTTAATTTTTCCATCCACCATCTCTCTCACCCCATTCCACAACCAACCATCTCCACCTACCGGAGACTCTTCTCACCACCGCTGCACGCCACCTGCTCGCTGCCGCCACCGCTACTTTCTGACGAGATTTTCAGTGCACTCCATTCGGCATTATTCACCCTCCACGGCTCGTACTCTCTACCATGACATTGGAGGGTACAACACCTTAAATCAGTGGAGGATAGAGCAGCAGGTTGTCGAGAACAACCGTCGGATTTCCGAGCTAAATGCTCAGTGGTCGAGCTGGGCGTTCTATGATGATCCACATCCACCTCCACCAGATCAGCAGTGACTTGTCACTGCTGCCCAGTACGATTTCCTTTCGTTTTCTATTTGCGTGTGTCTTGGTTGTTTTTGCATTTAGTTTATTTTTCTTCTTTTGTTGCTTCTTTTGCTTTGTTTGGCGTTTCTTTTGTAGGTCTAACCCTTTACAACTACTCGAGCTCTCACCACCGCCACATTGCCCTGTATCTGGTATTATCTCTCCTCTCTCTTGTTTTTATACAGCAATGAGGACATTGCTATCTTTATTTCGAGGGGGAGGGGTGTGTATGCTTTATATTGTAGCATGCGGCGTATTATTAGAACTGTGTAGTTGCGCATACATGTTTGTCCAATTGCTGTTGGGCTTGATATGATTAGTGCGTGATTTTGACGAGGACTTGTTAATTATGTTTGATGTCATGAATTGCCGTTGTGAGTTATCGATTGGGTATGAGTATTGTATCTTGATCATAGTTGTTGTGGGCCACTCTTTGTGTGATGATTTTATGTGATAGCTCGTAACGTTGTGAATTTGGCTAAAATTGCTTGTTGGCTAGACTTGTTTATTAAGTATTTTGTGTGTAAGATTGAGTTGGGAGGCTAGACTTGTTTATTAAGTATTTTGTGTGTAAGATTGTGTGTGGGGAGGTTGTTTTATCTATTTTTTCGATCTCGTTTCTCTCATAATCTTGTCTATCGTATCGCTTGTTGTCGTTCGATTTGATGCTTTTGTGCACTATATGTTACATTTTAGGTAAAGATCGACACACGAAGTGGAACATCGTGCAAGAAGAGAAACGAGGGCGAAAAGAGGTGAAAAGATGGAGAAAAGGATGAAAAAGGACAGAACTCAAGCCTAGCGGCTGGCTTAAGGCACGAAGTTGGGCAAAATAGGAACCCAGCGATCGCTAGGGGGCTAGCGATCGCTGGCTCCGCGCATTCCCCAAAGCCAGAATGTGGGGCTAGCGGTCGCTAGCCCCCTAGCGACCGCTGGCCCCCTGGAATGTTTGAGAGACAGAACAGTGGGGTAGCGCTCGCTACCCCCTTAGCGAGCGCTACCCTGACGCGATTTCCTTCTTCTATTTAAACCTCCTCCACGATGCATAAGAGGACGACTTACCTTCACGTTTTTATTTTCTAGTACTCTAGGGTTTAGACCACGAGAGAAAACACTTTAGTCTAGATTTTTATTTCTTGTTCGTTCTTCAATTTCGTTGTGGATTCGTTCGTGATTCAAACCCGGAGTTCTTAATGCATTATTTTTCCTTTCAATCTGTGAGTTCTTTTATTGCTTTCTTTAATGCTTTATGAATTATTTTCTTCTTGTTCTGCTTTTGATTAATTTCCAATTCTTTATCCAAACCTTTTCAATTATGTTAATTAATCAAATTAAGGAATGTATAAATTCAGTTTCTTTAATTCTTCGTTCTTAAATTTAGGATTTAATTGCTTATTTAATTTTCGCCTAGATAGATTAATTAGATTAAATATCCAAAACTCCTCTTTTTAATTGCTTTCTGTTCTGCAACATACATGAAACCCTATTTAGCCTTCCTTGAGAATACGACTTAGGGTTAACTTACTAGTATACATCGAACTCGTTCTCTTGCGAGCTATTTAATAATAAACTGGAAGTATATTGGCTGGAAAAATTTCTCGTGCCCGATATTGAGTCCCTTTATCGGACAGTGGGTCTGGACTAAACAACGCCATGTACTACAGTTAAAAATAAGAAGGAACAAATATATTTCAAGTAAAAACACAAATAAATTATAAATAATCATTAATAATATAAAGTTTTATTTAAATTATTTTATAGTTAGAAATATAAAAGAAAATAATAAAATTCCACCAAATAAGGAATACATCAGCTATTATTTTAATTTATAAAAAAGTTAATCTAAAACATCTATTTTAATAAAATAAACGTCTCAGATTAATTTTATTTAACATGTATGAAACTAATTCTACTAATTTGACAAGTTGGTAATCTATTTTTTATATAATTAAAGTTCACGAACAAATTGATAATAATGTTCATGAACTATTTGAAATTCGACTCGTTAAAAGTATATTTAACATATTCACGAACCTTTCGAACTGAGCTAGAAATTTTTTTAAGTCTGGTTGATTTAGTGAACGAACGAATTTCTAACGAGCTTTTCTTAAGTCAAGTTCCGAATAATTTAAGAATAGTTTGATTTTTTTATATCCCTATTCACAACTAATGTAATATGTCATGTAAATAAATAATAAACATTTAATAAAACTTTATTTATTTATTTACTTTACTAGTAGAATTTATTGATTTGAATATAATTTAGATTGACAAAAGTTGCCTATATAATAAGACGTTAATGGTAGAGATAGATTATTCATTCTTACTTTTTTATTTGTAACATATTATCTACATCCCATAGTCCATTTTACAACTGAAAACTTATACAATGACATTTTTTATATAGAAAATTGCCTTTAAATTCGAATAATCAATCCAAGATTTCAGTATAGTAACTAATTTCTAATTCCGAGATGTACACTGCTCAACTGAAGGTAAGCGTAAGTGTCCCTTTAATGGGACATGAGAAGTCTACATGTGTGGACGTTGTAATACCCCATTCTTTTAATTATAGTATTAATCGAGTTTTATCATATTATAGTTCTCATATTCATTAGGTTTTATAAAACTCCAATGTTGAGTTTTATTTTAAACTATTAATTCGGTTCGAATAAGGAATTAAATACGAAATTGAAACGAATCGATTAAGTAGTTTAATTGAACTAATCTAGTCAACTATTAGACTAATTTGTCTAATTATAATATATAAGATATGAGATTTAAATACCAAAAATGTCACTACCGCACTCTACTAAGGATAGTAAAGTCGAGAAAACCGTGACTAGGGAAGGGGATAAAGAAGCGGGAATAGAAATAGGGAAATGGAACAAGGATGAACTGAACAACAATCTCATAATTAATCGAGTAATTTATCGTACATGATTTAGATAGAAAGACTTGAGTCTAGGTTCAATACATATGAATGTAATATGAAAGAAACTGAAGTGTTGGGTTCAATACATAATAATCTCAAACTAGCAGCGAAAAAACATTTGGATCGAAATAAGCTATCTACATGTATGAAAACACGTAGAACCCCCAAGAGTCAACTACTAAAAGATTGACGAAAAGCCCGAATGTAGCACCCCTCCTTCATCATCGCTCAACCTGCAGGTTTAGAAATACATGCAGGGCTGAGTACAAAAGTACTTAGTAGACACATGCGAAAATCACACTCATACATATATATCTGTCATGTCATTGCAAGTGACACATAGAGATTTTTGTCTCTAAAGCATCTATCCTATGTTCACTAAAATCATTTATTGTGAAATCTTGAGTTCGACTGCAGCCTAAGTTCTTTGTAATCAACCATATCTGAAGTTTCTTTGTGTCGGGGAAATGGCCACTTCCCACAGACACTCGACCGGTCAACATTTGGATGACTCACGGTCCTGTGTACACTAGTCCGAGTAGGATATCTGATCTACTGGGACCCGAATTCGATTATAAATAAAAAGATAGGCATCATACATAAATCAAAATATTTATGGCAAAATAGTACTTTGAAAATATCTCATTTCATTCTGAAGACATGCACACATATTTTTATAGGGTAAGAAAGCCTACTTGAATAGTCGCGACTGGTGATGGCTTCGTTCTCAGGACTCGGATCCGATCTTTCGTCGTAACTTTTAAATAAATCTCAAGTGAGACACAATTTTGAGAATATCTAATATTTCTAGGTGTAAGGAAATATTATCCTTTATTATTTCGAGAATTATTCTCGAGTCTTTAACTGGACTATCATTCAAGTATCGTAATTATTTTCTAAAGGTGTCGTTGATGATTTCTAAATCAAGCTATGATTGAAAATTTATTTTACCCAAGTAATTAATTATTGGGTAAAATAAATAAAGGAAATTCTAATTTAATATTTTGATCCTTGAATCAAAATAAATAATTCCTTATAGGTTTGGTTAACCTTAATTATCATACACTAAGTATGGTTTATAATTTAATCATTTATCATTATTAAATTCTAATTAATAAATTTAATTTTTCTAAATTCAATATTAGAAATCACATTTTTGAATATAGTCCAAATAAATTAAGTCTTGATCCATTAGGATTAATTAATTGATCCAACTAAGATTAATTAAATAAATTCTATCCCATTACAAGTTTATTCACTCTTAACTAATTCAATTGACTTCTGGCCCAGGTTTAATTAATCAGTTTGGCCCATTCAGATTTATTAAATTTTCACCCACTTGAATTTAAATAGCCCAATCTATAGATTCCATTAAGTTGACCCAATGCTTTAATTAAATTAGGCCCGTGAGAATTTAATTCTCGGCCAAGTTGTCTTATTACTTCTTAACCCATCACATAATTAATTTAGGTCCAATAGACAAATTTGGATTCGGTCCATTACTCGGTCCATACCCGGCTCGATTCTAGATGTTTCTAACTTATGGCTTTGACTTAGAGGGGTGTATTGGTTGTAGATTCTATAGGATTTTTATAAACTTTTAAAATCTAGGGGTATTCAATTCACATTTTAAAAAGTCCTTCAAAATCCTGAGGTATTCAATATAGATTTTAAAAAGTCTTTTAAAATCTTTAGGTATTCAACAGTCTATAGACTTTAATAGTCTATGGATTTTCATGGATTCTCTTTCAAAAATATATATAAATTCTACTATACAAAATCTCTCCTAATAACCAGAGATTTCGACGGATTCTCTCAAAAATTTTTACAAACCCTCGACTAGGGATGACAATTTAGCCCCACCTGACACAAGCCTGATCCGACATTAATATAATCAATATATAAATTATAAATTAAATATAGTATAAATATTATTATTGTAAATAATATATAATAAATATAAATTAATATATATATATATTAAATAACATGTACAACTAAATAAATTTGGATTTAATACTTATTTACATTTAAAAGTATAATAAATGTTAAAATATATAAAATGCAATTACAAAATAATTATATATTTTTTATGTATTAAAAATAAAAATATATCTTAAAAAATTAATTAAAAAATTTATGGGTCTGGCCAGAGTCCACCCTATTCATATGGGTCTGGGTTTGGGCCTAATTTTTGGGCCCGATTGGGCCATGGGCCTGTACATATAACCGTGGGCCAGATCTGGGCATAGAGAAGTCCAGCCCAGCCCGACACATTGTCATCCATAAATCCGACCCTCTTTCTCCTATTTCAAGCCCTTACTAGGAATGATAATTTTATACGGTCCGACTCAAATATGTCCAAGCCCGACCCGATGATGTTATGGTCGGGTTTGGGCTAATGGCCCGACATGCCCAAGCCCAACCCAAATATTTAAATATCTTATATTAAAACATAAATTTAAAATAATATAAATATAATTATTATTTTTAATGAGTAATAAAAATAAATTAATAGACATTAGATAAAATGTATAAGCAAAATAATATAAATATCATCATTGTTATTAATGTATAATAAATATAAATTAATAGACATATTAATAAATATTAAAATATATAAATATATTTTAAAATTAATTAATTATATATATTTTTAAATATGTTAAAAATAAAATATGAATGTCCGCTCAATCCACATGGGCTTGAACTTGGCCTTGAATTACAAGTTCGGTTGGGCCATGGGCTGGGCTTGGGCCCATTAACAAAACTGCATGTCGGGACTGGGCATAGAGAAGTCTGGTCTAACCCGACCCATTGTCATCCATATCCCCGTATTCTATAAAAGTCTATTTAAAAAATGTATTTTATAATCCTATCAAATCTATAGAAATTTATGTAAATCAATAAAAAAGTATGTGAAACTCTAGACAGACCGTGTGGATTTTATAAATCTATAAACTTTTTAAAGTCCAAAAAAATTGTAAAAAATGCACGAGCAATACACTTAGGGTCCATTTGGTAGCCAAGTTAGGATATGGGTGGATAGGTTTAAAATAATGTGGTGGGTTAGGATATGAGGGGTTAATTATAATATGTTGGTCCATTTGGTAGGCAACATAAGGAATGAGTTAAATCTAAACTATTGTTTGGTAGCTAGGTTTATTTACTAGTTGAAGGTGTGATTTGTCGAAAATAGCCTTCACATTTTAGATAATTTACCGAATTGCCACTGAATGTCTCAAAATGGAAATGCAGCGGGAAAAATTTATTCTCACCGCCAGAATTCAGCGACCTCCACTCCTGTAGTGATTCACCCATCACTGCGCTTCTCTTTGACTGATACTTAACTCCGGTGAGAACCATTTGTTGCTTACAGTTCGTTTTGTTTGTGTGAGACGTTAAAATTATGGTTTATAAAATTATACTAACATCTAATGGGTGGGTCTCCAGCCGTTGTTCCCTGCTCACCTGAAATTCCCGACATGTGTCTTTCAAATTACCTGCGAATGTCCGTTTATCTCCACACATGTTCTATTATTTAATGGGTGTCCGGCTATTAGGTTTTTATTTGTGTTGGTTGGTTGCCATATTCGATTGTCTATTTCTACGGCGTCAAAACTGCGCGGGCGTATGTTTGTATGAGTGTCCGTATATAATCACCCTATCTGGAATATGATTTGGGAAATCTTGTTTAAAATTTGTGTTCGATTAATTTGAGTATGCGAGATTTTGTGGCATGGCTTGATTATTTTGTACGTGCAGGCTCTTCTTCGGATTAGAAGTTGTGTTTTATATTCCATCGTCTAGCATGAGTACGATGCAACAAGGTATGTACCGCATCTTTATCCTTCCAACAAGGTATTTGTTGCCCGTATTGAAAATTAATGAAAGTTTAGTTCAAATCATAGCTGATATAAATATATATGTTGTGAAGGAAGTACTTCCCTTGATGGAAGCTCTAAGAAAAGTGATAAGGGTCGGCGAATTTGGACCGAAAGCGAGGAATCTTGCCTAATAAGTTCAGTTAAGGCATTGATCAGCGAAGGTTGGAAAAGTGATAACGGGTTTAGGGCAGGCTACTTGAGTAGATTGGAGGAAGGCATGAAAAAGTGGTTTCCAAATACGGATTTAAGAGCGTCACCTCACATCAACAGCAAACTCTCAGGATGGAAGAAAAACTATTACTCGTTGTGCAACATCCTAGGTCGAAGTGGCATAGGTTTCAACGTTAACGGAAACTACAAGATTGATTGTGAAGACGAAACTTGGGAGCATATAATCAAGGTATTATATTATAATCAGTTTACATTAGTGTTAGTGATATAACATTCCAGCCTTACATAATGAAAGTTTAAAATCAAACGTTGCAGACTGATCCAAATGCGCGTACAATGCGCTACAAAGCATGGCCTTATTATGATGTGTGGAAGGAGATTTTTGGCAAAGATCGTGCGACAGGTGAGAATGCTGGGGATCCTAAACAAATTTGGAATGATGTCCGTAACACTAATGAGATTCACGAAGAAGGATGTAATGACATGGAGTACGATGTCAGTCTAGAAGACTTAGATGAGAACGACGACGCCGATGAGAGTATGTCTGCAACTCATGGAAAATCACAGGAGGAACCGGGTTTGAAGCGGAAGAAGAGAAAAGTTAACGACAAAATTTCCGGAGTGTGTGACATTATGGTTGAGATAGGTCGTAAAGCCGACGAGAGGCTTGCATGCTTGGTCGATAGCCTTGCATACGAAGCCCGCTTGGATAAAGAATTAGAAGGTAGCTTTGAGGAACTCGCTAACATACCCAATCTTACCATGGAAGCTCGATTTGAGGTTTGTGGCATTTTAGGGGCACACGCAGACAAGCTAAAGATTTTCAAGGGAATTCCTCCAGCCGCTAGGCCCCAGTTCGTTGCATGGTTGTTGAAGAATAATCAGTAATAGTTACCTAGCCGGGAAAACTATCTACTTTAGTCATTGTGTTATGTGCTCTACGTAGGTTTTGGGAAAACTATCTATTTGGATATAGTGTTATGTAATTAATGGATATTATGTTCAAAAGTCGGTGCTCTACGTTAGTTTTGGGAAAACTATCTATTTGGATATAGTGCTATGTAATTAATGGATTTTATGTTCAAAACTATCTTTTTGGATATAGTGCTATCTAATGAATGGATATTATGTTCAAAACCATGTGCTCTGCGTAAGTTTTGGTTGGGCTAGCTAACTGTTGTTTATTTGGATCAGTATAAACAGTGTTCTTACCCCAAGGTATTGTTCTTTGTTCGATTTGTGCGAAGATGGACGAAATTATATTCAGCGGTCTCTGACACTCAGAGATCTCACAAAGTAGCGTATTTCCGTGGAACTTGGTTATTTTACGAAAAATAAGTCACCGAATGGTGTATCATAGAGAGAGCCGAATATGAAGTTATTTTTTAAATACTTCCTTTTAGAAGAAAGAACTTAGCCGACGGTATAACTCAGAGATCGGTGAACTGGATCATTTACTCCTCCTTATCTACTTTTTACATACTACAACACAAATGTTTTTGAAACACGAACCGTCACCTATTCTCCCAACACTGATGTGTGTGAAACACCAACGGACACCAATTATTCCATAAGAACCCTAGCCTACATTCCCATTTTTGCATAAGTTGTTCATCGCATAAGCATTAAAAAACCCAACTCCACCCCACGGTGCCTTTTCCAAACCCAAGATACCGTCCCATTGAAGCTGATTGTTTGTGAAAATGGGGATCCAGAGAAAACGCACAAAACATGCCAATGTGGAAGAAGTTGCTGAGGAAGGACACACCATGGAAGAAGGAGGACACAACCCCACTCAAAATACGACTAATGTCCCAACGTATTCTCCTGAGGAAGGTAGTATTTACTTGCGTCTAATGAAGAAAAACCACACTGCACCTAGATGCTTCGATTTTGAACTTTTGGAATCTTTGGGTGTCAAAAATAGAGTTATGACATTTTTGAGTAACTTGGGGATGGACCAGTATGCTGCTATGGAAGTTGATGGAATCATTCCACTAGGTATTGAATTCTTGAGCACATTTTCTGTGTCGCCCGACTTTAAGTCATTTTCTTGTCAGTTACTTGGTCAATCTATTCGTGTCACCTCTTCTGTGATGAAAACGCTTTTTGGTTTTCCAAATAGGGGATATCATAGAGCCCCACCGAGTTTTGATCCAAATAAGGCTTGGTTTGAGTTAACCGGTTTTCGTAATTGGGGCTCGGGGGGTATATCAAGTGGTTTTTTACGTGATCCAGCAGTAGGTATAATGCATAAGTTTATTTCTTATCAAATTTCGGGTAATGACCAAGCAAACAAGGTTAATACCGTTGAATGTTATTTACTTTATTGTGCTGTGAAAAAGATAAAGATTCGTCCGGCTTCCTTTATCTACGAAGCTATTCAATCAATCCAACGAAGGTCACGTTGTAAGGCTGCCCTCACGCATATCGCGACAGTTATTGCGATTCACTTCAAGGTTATACCGGAATCGGGAATTGCCCCACCAAATCATTTACCTTTGTCATGTAAGAAAATTGATTTACATGAACTAAAGGGTGCTCCGTTTGCTTCGTCACGTAGTGAGTTGGTACCACAAGAAAGTCGTCATTGTGTTAAGAACTACTTAAATGCTCAAGTTGCTGCACAAGTTGGCGGGGCAAGTTCATCCCGTGCAACCTCACCTGAGTCTGATGATGCGAGTGATGAAGCAGAAGAAGAAAGTGAAGCTGATGGTCAATTGGGACATGGTTTAGCTATCGGGATAGCCCAGTTACTTGGCGAGCTACGCAATTTTAAAGACGATTGGACCACACAATTCGATCAGTTCAAGACTCATGTAAACGGTCGTCTTGATGCACAGGACACAATCCTTAGGGAGTTGCAGAAACAGTGGCTTGATTGGAATGGCAAGCATGGCGTCTCAACTTTCGACCAGCAAACTCAGCCGTGTGAAGGAGGAACCCCATCTACTCAGCATGATCAGCCGTGATCGGGGTTGAACTTACTATTTTCTAGTATTGTCTTTTTTCATGCTTTCATGGTTGATGTATGAACTCCTCTGATTTTTACTTGGATTTTGCGTTATGAAGTTTGGACAATTTTTTGGGTATTGTTATCGCATTGGTTATGATCATGATTGTTAATTTCATTTTCTGTTTTATGTTCCTTAGTTATATGCACAAATATTATATGAAGAGTAGGTGTTTTTTGAATTGGTGTTCTGAAGATAGATTCTCTTTGGTTGCTGGGATGCAAAAATGTTTCAATGTCATTGGATTCAGCGGTCTCTAAGTGTACCCTTACATTGAGTTAAAGTTCGTCCCAATGTGTTTGAATTCAGACAAAGCTGTCTCTGACCATCAGAGACGGCTGAGTGTTCTCACGTTGTTTAACCTTTATTTTGCTTCATTTTTCGTTCCATCCAAACCCAGGTTAAACCACAAATTAATTGATCACAGGATACATTGAATAACATCCTATAAAATACATACTAAAACACAAGTTTCATTCAAATTATAACAAGTGAGAAGATACATTTGGTTATAAAATGTTTACATGAATCGAAGAATGTTAACATCAATCCAAGAATCTTTAACCAAATTTCATTCAATTTATAATACATGCGCCCCGGATGATCGACTTTGTGTCCAGGCGTAAATATGTTCATCTTTCCAGCTGCACACAGACATTCCGGGAAACATTTTGCTTCCTCTTTTTGCATTTCCATGTACCTGTACCTGTGTTGTTAAATAACATCCTCAACGTCGAACGTAATACTATAATCACAAACAACTAAGAAAACAGGTCGTAAGACAGACAACAAATTCCAATCGTCACAAATTCGATCAGTACAACGTCATTCAATTCAAGTCTGATAACAATAACGTCTTTAAAAATCTCACAAATTACAATACGTATGAAATAAGGTAATTGTTATTGGACATTATAAGCATCCCACATGTCTTGAGCCAATCTGTCTCTTGCACTTGTCCAAGCCTGAGTTGCTTCCACCATTTCGACAAAATCGTCCACGTGTTCATCATTAATATCATTGAAGTCTGACTCATTCAACTCCACCTCGATTGGATCCACACACATTTGACTCCTTATGAAGTTATGTAGCAAGAAACAAGCCATTACCAACCTCGTTTGCACTTTAATAGGGTAGAAAGTGGCTGATCTTAATATGGCCCATCGCTTCTTCATCACTCCAAAGGCCCGCTCGATCACGTTTCTTGCTCTACTGTGTCTAAGGTTGAATAATTCTTGAGGGTTTTTTGGTCTTGAATTCTCTCCACCCCACTCCTTCAGATGGTATCTAACGCCTTTATAAGGCGTTAGAAAACCTTCGGAGTTTGCATAACCGTTATCGCACAGATAGTAGGATCCTATTATGAAAAGGCTTGTGCAATCAGAAATATTAAATTTATATGTCAGATTTAAAGATTGAAGATCAAAATCATATTTACCCCTAGGCACTTTCAACCCTGTCTCCCTGTTAACTGCGTCCCGAAGTACCCTACCGTCAGCGGCCGATCCTTCCCAACCCGCCAAAACATAGACAAATCGCATATCTCTATCACATACGGCAAGAGTATTTGTTGAGATTTCACCCTTTCGGGTCCTATACCTAGGCTTGTCTCGAGGAGGCACAGTCACATTGATGTACGTGCCATCCAGAGCGCCTAAACACCCCTAAATAATTCAAAAAATATTCCTTCTCAACCAATAACCAACAATTATTTTTTGCATAACTTGTTCATTTCCAAATTCCATAGAATAATATCCTAATAATTACCTTGAACCATTTCCATCTTGAATCATTGGAGTCTTCTTCCACAGGTACCGGTTTAACAAGGAATACATCATGGAGCTTCAGAATGGCTTTTAAGACTACGTGTGTGAAGCGATATGTAGTTTCGCCAGAACGGGAGAAATCAAATGATACCGTCCCATTTTTCCTATGGTGCGCCAAAATCCCTACAAACATGGCTACTTGTTCTTCTACGCTCACATACCTACCATCCGTTAACCCTCCACGTTCTTTTAATATTAGACATAGTCTACCAAAGGTATTTCTATCCATTCTCAAGTTAATGATACAATTTGCATTGGTTGCTTTTACAAGTCTGTTTAAGTGTTTAATTTGGCACGGCATCCTTTCAATCATGCTATATGTATCATCACTTAATCGTTTTCTTTTTCGCTGTCTACTGGAAAGGTGAATTAATAGTTCTATACAAACACAAAATTGTATTAGGTATAAGTTAATTATTTCCATGATCATAATTGCTATATAAACTCGTCTCTGCCTATTTCGCACGACTGCCTTAATTAGGTTACTGAAAATGGTAGGTTGGGGTAAACAATGAAGCTCCGATTTTCTGCATACACATACAAATAAAACGGAAATATAAACATATTAATAAATTTGAAACAAAAAATTATCTGAAAGCTAGGGAACACACCATAATAACACTCACACGTTACTAAGATAGGTCACAAAAGAGTATGTGTGTCACCATACCATGTATCAATGCTCAAGTGGTAATTTTGTATATAACTCAGCCGAAAAACAGTATATAGTACCAACATATACGCCTATCCAGCCTTAAAAACAGTGCGAAAACCTCATTTATAGATCCATGAACATTTTGATATTTTTCCCCATGAACACAGACATGCGAATCCTCCTAAACTCTTTCGATTCACCCATCATAGTACACCCGAATAATTGATCACTACAATTGATCTTTACCCAAAAAAATAACCTACTATAATCCAACTGCATTATCTTGCATAACAAATTACAATGTTCAAAAAAAATACGCATGTTTCTGCAGAATCTGGTTTGGGGAAGAAACTACATTTACCTTTTCCAAATCCCGTTTCCGAGAGGCCAGCCCGTGATAGATTCTTCGAAAATCGCTCACCTTCTTGATAGATTCTTCGAAAACCAATTCAAATCATTGGGGATTCGAAAATCAGTAAAAATTTAAACCATTACACCACAAATAACAAATTTGGAACTCAGAATCAACGAAAAAAAATTAAATTTGGAACACCCATTAACTTACAAGGCACGGGGTGCGATGATTTCAAGGATTTCTTCCAGATTTCGGGGCGCGAGGTTTCTGCGATCTCTCAACACTCGAAGAGGAAGCTACCAAATACAGGGGAGAGAGACGATAGACGTAAAAGTTGAATTAAAGGGCATTTTTGTCAAGCCCAAAAATCCCGCCTTTCACTGTTCAACTGGGATAAAAATAAAATCACCCTTTTGGTGGGTTTATAATCAGCCTTCAACCTCCCTTTTTTTTCGGGCCTTGCTTAGATACACGGGCCGCCGGGTTTATCTTAAAAGCTACCAAACACAGGTTTAGCCCAGTTGAACTTAGTATATCTAGGTTCAACTGGGCTACCAAATGGGCCCTTAGTGTGGTAGTACTAGAACCATACTCTACTTCTCTTCTCATTCTCAGACGTCAGTCGTTTCTCCCACTCTGTTTCTCCCTTCTTCCATCGACTTCATCATCGACAGCGTTACCTCCTCCTATTCGTGTTCTTCATTGCTCAAGTCACCCCGGCAGTCCTCCGGTGACTCATCTCTCTCGCCGTTCCCCTTCTTTTTCTCTCCCTGGCGCCTCTACCACCGCTGCTCTCGTTTTCCCGGCGTCCAGTCCTCTCGGCGCCCCTTCCACAAAGGTGAGGTTCTCGTGCTCGACTCCTCTCCATTTCTGCCCTTTTCCATAGTTTCTGACGCTCGCTCCTGTTGTGTGCCGACGGACAGCAGTCATCGGAGCCTCGCGCCTCGCCGACCCCGCCGCGCCACTGTATCCCGCCTCCTCTTTCCTTGGCAGCCCTCTGCCTCAGGTAACCATTCTCTTTTCCTCCTTTTCCTAATCGATTCCTTAAAGCCTCATTTTATTCATTGCTAGAGTTAAATTATAGTTAAATTTTCAGATTTGGCTCCAGATTTTGGGTTCGGAAAGATGGAATTGTTGCGGCTGTTTTGGGGTCCAGGTTCGACGCTAGGGTGCTTCGAGTGGATTCGGGGCTGTGGAGTAGTTTCTGCCCATTGCAGATAAGCTTCTTCCTTTATTCATGATTTAGATGTTGGGTTTCGTAAGTTTAGGTGATGTTTTGTGATTCAAGTCAAATTTGTTTGATTCTTATTTTTGAAGACCTTAAAGTTTTAATCTTTTAAATCCTTAAGTAGTGTTGGTTAGGATTATGTGTTACAATTATAGGCCAATATTCTCTATGTCATCTAAGCTATGTGCTCTTTTTGTCTAAGTCAAGTCCATAAAAGTATGCTAAGTTCAACATGTGTCATAAAGCTTTCTATTAGCACAATGTAACTAAGTTTGAAGAGGCCTAAGCATGATTCTAATTAAGGCTTGCATTGTTCTATAGCATGCTTAACTAAAATATGAGATTTTTTTAAGTTGAAGTCACTTGTTACCTGAAGAACACTTGTTATACTATGCTTTAATTGAGCAGAGCTTCCTCTCCTTAGTTCTCCTTGAGGTTTGCTCGTGTGTTTACTGATTTTGAGTTTGGGAAGGGTATTAGAATTTGTTCTATGGAGTTACAGAACCTTTAGAAAGGTAGGGAGTTTAGTCTAACTTACCTTAGGATTGTTCCTATGTCGTTTGAAGTTGGGCAGAATTTCTTCCCCCTCTCCTCTGAACTACCTAACTTTTACTTCTATGTGTTTGTTGCTAAAATTTGTTAGAAGGCTGAGGAACACCCAAATTTATAGTGCAAAATCTGATTGGGGTCTGTGATTCTAGATATTAATTGATCCTCTATTGCATCACTACTTCTTAACTCTTTTTGTTATATGATGCAGGTTTTCTTCTCGAGATGGCAGGAGGGGAAAGAAGGGCAGGCTGGTGGCAGCTCTTGCTCACTCTGCTCAAGTCCAGACCTCTACCTCCCTTCTCTATGTTTCTTCTTTCATCGAAATGTAATATACCTTTTGGAAAGTTTCCTATATCACCTTATGAAATAAGGTGGATCTCTTACATATTTGCAAATCCTCTTGTTGAGTATTTTTCGTGGGATTTCCTTGCAGATTTTCCTCGGTTTGTAACATTTTGACTTCTCTTTCCTGTTTTTCCTTTGTACAAACCTTTATCTTATGTAGTCTTTTAGTCTAGTTGTTTGAGAGCTGCCATTTGTGGTAGGAATCTTTTACTTTAATCAAGGCTTTCTAGCCCTACTACCTAACTCAAAAAGAGATGAATTATCTCTTTATTAAATTGCATTTCTTATAGTGTTTAATATATGTTTTTTTTAATATATATATATATATATATATGTATTCCCTAATTAACACTTAATTATGTTGTAGTTGTATCCCAAGATCCACTTACTCATAACTAAGAATATTTAATAAGGTATTACACATTTACTAGTTATTATCCTTTTAATACATAGTATACTCATGTTGTAGTAATTGATATAAATATCTACAAAGCAATACGTTCAACTAATTGATAATACAGAATTGAGTTCGTTTCAAATAACTCTAACTTGTGCAAGTTTTGATAACACCAAATTATTTATGAATTAACCTTACAATCTCGACTTATTAAGTCAACTTACAAGAACATCTAATCTGAGAGAGTATGAATTAAATTTGGATCGAAAGAGCAGTGTATTACAAAAACAAATCTCAATTATAAAACATGATGAATTATGTGATGCAATAAAAGTTATACAGAACAATGAAACAAATAAGAATATCTAAAGAGATATTACGAGTAATACAAAAGTCTAAGTCTACACCCTCATATCTAAACCTAAAAGTCTTCCACCTATACAAAAGCAAATCCCTTGAAATCATCTTGTGCAACCCATACTCCATCTCCTCTACCTCATTTTACACGTCGGTATCCACTTATCTTCACCATAAGACCCTCATGCCATCCCTCTTTATAAAGAGATCTCATACAACATAAAAAGATAGAGAAATATGTAAGCATAGAAGGGGTAAGGAAGCAGGAGAAGAAGGAGCATCAAGAACATTTAATCACAACACCATATCATTCAAAGCTTTCCACCAAACAATTAAGAATTTCAACTTATGAAATTTATATTTACCTCTATTCTTCCTCATTTATTTTCAGTCCCTTTAGACTGAACTTAGAGCAATCTTGTCTAAGATGTCGAAAACACATAATTTACTTATCAACTTAAAAATCATCAACAAAGTCATTGCTAAATCAAATAGGTAAAGAAATGAACTTTTTACAAACTTTAGTCACTCAACATATATAACCTAAGCATGAAAAATGATAAAATAAATAAAATTAAATTAAGGAAAAGATTAAGGAGAAGTAGAATACTACTTGCTACAGCGGCGCCGAATATGTTGTTCGGAGCTAACGAGGTCAGAGCAGGGCTGCAGCAGACGTTAGTGATGTCGTTCTCGTTGTATCTGGTGAAATAGAGAGATAGACCGAGTTGCCGAGTGAAAAACCGAGCTCCTGAGAGAGAGAGATAGGATTTGAAATTAGGGCTTAAACCAATTTTAAGAAATTATGTTCTAATTGAGAGAGAGAATATGAAGGGGAGATGGGAGATGCTCTCTTTCTCGGAGATGGGATGATTTAATTTAATTAATCATGATTATAAGATTTAAATAATTATTTGCTATTATTAATTAATTTCTAATAATGAATTAATAAAAAGATCAAGAATCAATACTCAACGAAAGAACGACTAAAAGTGAGAAATTAATATTTATTTCTCAAATTTTATTAACATTTAATTGTCTCGTTTTAAACAAGTAATGATAGCTTTAATTTATGTAATGCTAGAAAACGAATTAAGATTTTTGAGGATAATCAAAGTTTCGTTTTTAGAAATAGGATAGATGAAACTCTAAAAGATAATTAGTAGCCTTTAATTACAGATATATTTATTTAGATTATGAGATTTCTAAATAGCACGTATATTATGAAGGTCAAGTTCGATGTGTAATGTGAGGATTAACACTGCTTTTCTAAACTCAAAGGAGGTTTAATCGACGGATTTATTCCAAGAGGTGAGTTTATTTTTCTCAAAAATATGTTTGAGTTATATAAGCTCTGATATTGCAAAATGAAATATTATCCATGTCATGTTTTAATGTACGTTCAACTAAGTTTAATGCTCCAAAGTTAATCGATCGAAATTTTCGGCTTTACTTAACACGTTAGTCAAAAACTGTGTGCACGAATGGGTAGTAGTGCAATTGGTTGATCTCCATTGTGTGCTGCTGTAATGCTAATGGAACTCTCTGGGTTTCGATCCGAAATCCAAATGCCAAAAGGGATTTTCTGGGTTTCGACCCGAAATCTAAATGCTCAAATAGACTCTCTGGGTTTCGACCCGAAGTCTGTATGTAAATGGGCTCGACCGTGGCAAGAGGTCCGGGGCCAAAGTAAGAGTAACTTTAGAACGTACATAAATGCGCGAAAGGATAAAAATGATAAATGATTTGACATGCTTAGAAGTACTTTTTCGTTTTGAAACCTTCTAAGTTATGTTGTTCATGAATGTATAAAAATGTTTAGATTTTATAAAATTATTTATAAAATGCATAGCCCACTGAGTACACTAGTACTCAACCCACAAATTGTTTCTAAATGTTTTCAGGTTAAGTGCTAGTGGGGACGGGTTGAGCTGAGGCGTGGTTGTTGTTGTCAGATTGCTTTTATGAAATGCTTCCGCTATGATATTCTATTTTGTCATGTATAGTTCGTCTGTCGATCTATAATTTTCTAATGACTCTGGTTATGTTCTTCTATTCGATGGAATTATAATTGTGAACCTCAACTTTTGACATTGAATAGCATTTTGCATCGATTTGCATTTTGAGTCTTCTCGTTTATCTATGAATAATCATGTTTGAAGTATTATTCAAGTTCTTTCAAAGTCAAACATGTCCCCCCCCTTCTTCCCCACTTCTTAAATCCCACCTCTAGTCGCACCCCGGCTTATAGGCCTTCTCTCGGAAATTTGGGGCGTGACAGACGTATACTATATAGGTGAGTGTGAGTTGAGGATTTTTGCAAATTAAGGTGGTGAAAGTGGTAGTTACATGAGAGATGGTATTAATTGAAAGGGAGGATGGTATTAATTTGTTTATATTATACACCAAAATCATATATGAGGCAAAATAAAAATTAGCTATAGAAGATAGTAATGGTTTTTGTACAAAAATATCATATTTAATATCTTTTAATTATCATTTTAATTATTAATCAGTTTTTACAATTTAAATATTTAAGACCATTACCCTTATCTTACTCTCACCACATTCTCCCCAACTAGTGTCTCACTTCTCCACCGCCGCCGCCGACAGTAATCCTGCCACTACCGTCAATAACCAGCTCCCCCACTGTCGCGCATCCCACCACCGCAATGCCATCGCACCCATCCCCTTTGCGCAAATGCACTACACCATCCCCTCCCGACTATCTAACTGTCATGACATACATTGTCGTCGCACCCTTCCCCTTCGCGCACCCATCCCTTCCCAACTGCCACCGCACAGCTTCGTGCACCCATCCCCTCCCCATTGCCCGACTCCAACTGCCAGCGAAACATCACAAGGGAGAAAAGTAATCTGATAAAAACACAAATTTTATGAGTTGTTTGATTTAGTATGAAGCGTATGAAATGATTTGATTTTAATCGTTCATATCATTCATACGTGCATCGTCTAATTCATACTACATTAGTATGAAGTACGGAATTTGTACTCATAAGGCGAAAAAATTGAAAAATTATTGTTTTAACTAAAAGGTTATTTTTAACAATTGACAAAGAAAATAGCTAGAATTTAGATAGTAGCTAGTAACTATTATTTATCTTACACTATCTTCATTATCTTTTCTTTATAGTTAACTCATCATATTTATCTCTGTTTCTAACGTTTGTGTTTGTGTAAAGTTCGGGGCCACCCTAATCATATAAAATGCATGAGCATGATCAATTTTTCGTGTTCGTTTAATTTCACATCGTCTAACACTTACCCATACAATTTACATGAGCATGATAAAAATGATTGTGCTCATATAATTTCATATCATTTATACATTTATACAAACATGACCAATTTTAATTGTGTGTACCAATGTAATTCACTAGCCGAAAAATTTAATAAGGGTGATTAATTTTCACTTTTTCTTATTATCAATAACTAATTTTATTTTTTATGTAGGGATTGGCTATTATAAAAGTTGGGTTGAACACAATAAATCTTTGTCTCTCAATAATTAATATCTAATTAATGATGGAGGATCATTCAATTTCAAAATTAGTGGCACAGATAAAATTCAGTAATTAATATTAATACACATGTCAGCAACTCATTTCTATTTGAAGAATACCTAACTAGTTTATTTTAGATTACAAGTTGAAACAAGATTGTTTTTGACCATTTATCACTCTTATAAGAATTTTGTAAATTGACTTGGGAATCCATGGTTATACTATTATACACTACATTTTGTATTTTCCTATTTGAATATCCAATCATACATATATAACTTCAGCAGTATCAATTTCACAAACATCAATCCAAAAATCTTGGAAAAATATCGAAATATATGATTATTCAGAAAGAGCGTTCCACCTTAATTTCCATTATTTCTAATAACTACCAACTCCCTAAGTTCTTGGCTTCTGATACTTCGGCGGTTAATCTCCAACATTCGCGCTTCATTCTCAAAGAAATATCGACAGTTATTTCAACGGTTATGTAATGGAGTAGTTACATATATCCATATATGGATTACTTCCACAAAATGAAGATCCCATATTCTCAAACTACTTTGCTTATCACCCACTCCAAAAACGTTCGTTAACAACAAAATCCCCACAATGATGAGCATCATTTCAAGATTATCATGCATAAATTACAAAGCCACATGCAGAAGCATTCACAAGGAATCAATCAAGGTAACGTGGGAGAAGCCCCAAATAGGGTGGACGAAGCTAAACTACGACGGTTCGTGCAAGTTCAATACCGGTAAATGCAGCATCGGGGGCATCTTCAGAGACCCAAATGCAGGCTTTGTGCTAGGCTACGCACAGTCGATAGGGCAGAGCAATAGCACCATAGCCGAGCTTGCTGCTTTGCTGAGAGGCTTGGAGTTAGCGTTGGAGAACGGGTGGACCCGTGTTTGGCTCGAGGGTGATTCCAAGAGCCTAATTGATATCATTGCGCAGAAGAGAGAGGCTAAGTGCCAGAAAGTGAAAACACATGTTGAGCGTATAAATTATATGATGCCCCAAATTGGAGATTGTGTTCTAACGCATACTTATAGACAGGGGAATAGAGTTGCTCATACATTTGCGAAGATGGGCCATTTTTTCAATAAGCCTCAGATTTGGAGACATGTTCCTCCTAATCAACTTCTCAAGATTCTTAACGATGATGCGCAGGGAAAGATATTTCTAAGAAAAGGATGATCAAATTAATTAAAGTCTATCTAACTATATTCATTTGTTATTTACTAATTTCTATATTTTGGATTTGATTTGATATAGTTTTAGTTTCTTAACTTTAAAGACAATTGTACTTGTATCAGTAATGGTCAACTGTGTATTTTAGATGTTCTATTTTGTTATGTTTTATTCTATTCAAATACAACCACAAACCATTGCATGCACATATATGATGTACTATTCTTCCATACAAATTCTCGATGGGAAAGTAACAAATCATATTACAAATATTTCATGCACATAATGCTCTAATGCTCTAATGCTCAAATTTACTGCACAATTATAACATATAAAGAATGGATCATACATTACTTAATTGACCATTACATTACTTAAAACATCAAAACCTAGAAAATATATATATATATATATATATGTGGATGTTCAACAGTTTGTTACAAGTTAGGCTTATAGAAGACGTAGGGATCTAATTTACTTAGAATACATGTCCATGGTTCCTTAATTCTTATTAAACCTTAGAAGAAGTGTAATGATTCGTCATATACTCAATTATTTTAGAGGGAAATTTGGAAACAAACAATAAAATGTAGAAAGAAATGAAGGCAGGGGAAAGAAAGTATCGGTGTATGCCAGTATATCAATTCTAATAGACTCTCCTTATCCAACAATTGATATTAGAATTGGGGCTTCGAATGTGAAGAATTATATTTGGATGAGTCATCCCTAGGTTGAGCCTGAGGAGAGGGGTTGCTAGCTAGGAATAACAACTATAAGGATTATGACGAGTCACAGTTGTAGTTCGTAGTGCGAGATTAACGATCCCCTGAGGTCATAGTTATTCTCGTGGCTCAAGTTCAAAATAGTGCCAACATATGCTCTAAAGCTCATATGTATCTTCAAGAGTACCGAGATGGTGTTAAGGGGGGATTGTTTGGCTATAGAATTTAACACTCTTGGAGCGTGTGTCCTATGTGTTTAGTATCGAAAAAAGCTTATGGGAATGTAGTCTTTCTCAGTAGAAAAGTGTATGTGCTCCCATATTTTACGAGAGGTTAAAGAAATTGATCATTATTACTCATACCGACATGGTGTGTCATTTTTTCAGGTGATCCCTTAGTAGTAACTCCAATATTAAGTGTGATTGGCTTGGAGCAGTACTATGATGGTGACCTAGAGTCTCGTTTCATTCTTTTAGTTCATGTTATTTGGTATTTTGGTTCTTTTTTATGCCCGATTTTCGTAATTGCATATAGGTATTTTGGTGTGAAAATTGGCGTGAAATGGAGTTGTAACGACGAAGCTTGGATAGCATAGGATTAAATTTCATCTCGATAGGAGTCCGTAGCCGCTAACGGATCCAAAATCGTAATTCAAACGAGGGAGAACATACCGAAAAAAATCTCTGTGCGCAGGAGGACCGCGCTGGGCGAGCCATGCGGCTAGGAGCCTAGGACAGAACCAGGGGTCTAGCGCTCACTGGCCCCTGCTTCGGCCGAGACAGAAACGCGACTCAAGCGGCCGTTGGGCACAATTTTTAGACGCAGATTTTGTTATTTAAACTCGTTTTTAGACATTTTCTATCATCCCCTTTTCATATTTTCTCTTCTTAAAACCTTAGAAGACGTTCTTTAGTTGATTCCATTGTAATTTCGCCTCGGGACAACGGATTGAGGGCTAGTTTGACGCTCAATCGAAAATTCTTTCTTAGTAAGTTTATTTTTCTTGTGTTTGATTGTTTGAATGGATTGATTTGTCATTCTCTACCTAGAGTTAGAATTCTTTAATTATTTATTGATCATTATTGATTCATGTTTCGTGATTTGACTTGTGAGTATTAATTGAGACGTTTGACCACCAGTTTTGATTATTTGTTTATTGGTTGAGATTGAGAGATAATTCCAATAGAGAACTACGGTTAAATCATTAATTCCAAATTGGAGACGTAAGAATTATATTCGTTATTGATTTATGATTATCCTATTATGTAATTTGAATATGTAAGTGAGAATTGCGGCTTAATTATTGAATACGAAAGTTAGTAATTAAGCAACTCTATGAAATCATTTATTAATTACGAATCATTGTTCTTAATTGAGGAATTCTTCTTAGGGTAATCTAATATGTGAGTCATGATTACTGTCTAATTAAAAATACGTAAGTAATTAATTAGACTAACTATTAAGAAACTCTTAATAAACGAACAATGACATGAATTTAGGAGCATGATTCAATTGATTTTAGACTTTCTCAACTCTAGACTCTTGAATCCAGAATCCACATTTTTATTATTTATTTTATTTCTTATTTTCTAATGCTTATTATTGATTAGAGTGTTTAGGATTTTCATTTATTTGTTTTGAATAACACTTAGGATTAGAATCATCCTGCCAAGCTTTCCATTGAGATTCGACCGGAGTTAACTTATCACGTACAATGGACCTCGTATATTTGCGAGAACCTAGATTTACACAATTTAGGTTAAACAAATTTGCGCCGTTGTCGTGGAGAGCTTTAGGCATTTTTTATTCTTTGTGTTATTTTGTGTCGTCATTTTCTTTTCTTGTTCGGTGATTGTGTTTCGTATCGTACTTGTTATTTTTCTTTTATTTATTTATTATTATTAGGTATTTTTCTCCCGCAAGTTGCGTTTGATTCGTTTGTTGTGGTGGCAGGTTGCATATGCAGAGTAAGAATACAAGCTTCCTAGCCAACTCAAGTGACTTTGAGAAGAAGATACTTTTGTCGAGCTCGTGACATTAAATGAGCAATTTTTGTTTTATTTCAGTTCTTTATTTTCTTTCTTTTTGTTTTTCCTTTCCTTTTTGAAAAAATAAATAACATATTCACGACTTTAAATTGCAGGTTAGTGCGGAGTCCGTTTCTTCATTCTTCACCATCCGACTACTAGCAATATCCGAGATTTGGCGTATTGAGTTTTGTCTTATTTTATTTTTCGTCTTCATCATGGAAATTTTCTCTACCTTTATCTTAGTTTACTACGAGGGTGTAGTAAGATTTAAGTGTGTGTGTGTGTGGTGGGGGGGGGGGGGGGGGGGACTTGCTTATGTGTCTTTTTATTTTTATTTCTTTATGCCTCCCTGTCTTGAGTGTTTGTTTGTTCTCTGGCCCGCTTGATTGCATACGTATTTGATGAGAGTCGTTTATTAGCATGTTAAGCCTTGATATGTGGCATGAATGGTGGTAGGACTTAGATTGATTCGACTTTTGATTAGGCTAAGTTGTTTGATTACTATCGTTTAGTGGGGCATGTTGCTTAGGTAGATAACTCATGCTCAATTATGATTCGGACATACTCTCTTGTCATTTACGTGTCTTATTCCCTTATTGACTACAAAAAAAAAGAACAAAAATGCTAGAAGGGCGTAATAAGTTTTCGAGTTAAGTTTGTGGGCTCTACTCCTCTTATCTTTGATAATGAGTATGAGAAACCACATTGGGATATTCGATGAGATCCATTGAATTTTATACCCAATGATCAATGTCCTAGAAATGGTCTTGCTCGCCTTCTTAAAAAAAATTTAAGGAAATTTGACTTGTTGAGTGTTAGGGAGATGTGAGATGTGTGTATATCGTGATTGTGTACTTGTTAGATGGTTTAGTTAACGGGAAACACTACGAGCTTAATTGAGTGACTATGTTTAATTGAGAGTTGAGTCTAGTTTAAGTCCTCATAGTGAAGGTATGAACGGTTGTTGAGGCTTGCATGTTGATTTTCTACTCCACTCGAATGTGTTTGTAATTAAATTTTTACTTGGGGACAAGCAAATGGTTAAGCATGGGGGGTTTGTTTGGTTTGTTTTTGTCGTGTTTTTACACGACTTTTCGAGTCTGGTTTCATAACTTTAGGTTTATTTTATGTTATATTTTGGTTCGTTTTTATGCCCAGTTTCCGTAATTAAATGTAGGTTGTTTGGTGTGGAAATTGGTGCGAAATGGAGCTGTAATGATGAATCTTGGATAGCATAGGATTAAAGTTCATCTCAATAGGTGTCCGTAACAGCAAATAGATCCAAAATCGGAGTTCAAAAGAGGGAGAACGGGCCGAAATAAAATCGTTGCGCGCAGGAGGACCGAGTGTCAGCACCCTCAGGGCAGGAGGTGCGGCCAGGGCAGAAAAACAAGCCCAGCGCCCGCTGGACCCTCCGAGGGCGCGGGGCGCGATGTTTAAACGTGAAATAGATTATTTAAACTCGATTTTCAGACTTCTTTTCATCCCATTTTAATATTCTCTCTTCTAAGAAACGGTTGAGATCGAGAGATGATTCCAATAAGAATTAGGGTTAAATCACAAATATTTCCAAATCGGAGATGTAAGAATTATATTCGCTATTTATTTGTAATTTTCCTATCATGTGATTCGAATACGTAAGTTACACTACAAGAAAAATGGCATACGACAACATAGGAACGACAAGGGTTTTTAAGAAAATGCGTTGTCGTAGGGATTAAAACCGTTGTCGTAATCAAAACCGTTGTCTATGAGCGAGAAAATGCGCTCTTAGACAACGGTTTTTATATACCGTTGTCGTAGGTGTGTTGTCATATATATACGACAACGTATTCTTTAGCCGTTGTTGTTATAGCGTTGTCTTATATTCATGCGACAACGCTTTTTCACACCGTTGTGGTATACCCGTTGTTGCTGTACTCAATGACAACACTATTTTGAACTCTTGTCGTTAAACCATTGTCGTAGTCTAGCTTACCACCCTATAATTCATCCATTTGGGCAAAAAATAAAAATTGTAACTAAGGAGAATCGAACCTGCGCCAATAGATGAATAAAATTCGTATTTACCACTAGGCCAGAGCAAGCTTTTTGTTAACATTCAAACATTAAATCATTATAATACTATTATTTATTTTATGTTAGATAAACAATAACTTTCCCCCAATTCTCTCAGCCCTATTCTCATTTTCCTTACGATAAGTGTCGCCGCCCACCTTCCTTCTTCTCGGTTTATCAGCCTTCCTTCGCAGTACCCCCGACGAAGCACCCGCGGCGTTACCTTCCTTCAGAATTGGCGTTCTTCTGTTCTCCCTCACATTTCCTTTTCTGCACAAGACAGAGGACCCTCGCTTTCTCTCGCTCGCTCTCTGCAAAATCTGTATTACTCTGCAAAAAATTCTTCAATAGGTGATTAAACTTGATTGTTATGGAAGCAATGGATATATCTCACCGCCATGCTTTTAGGTTATTGCTTCACTTTCCTTCTCGTTCCGCGTTTTTTGCTGTTGTTCCTGATTTTTTTTTTTAATTTACTCCACCTGCTTCTGGATTTTAGCTTAGGATAAAGATATGTGAGAAGAAATTGTGCAATCATGTATTCGTGGCCATCTTCACTGTTCGCTTGCATTACTAAACTTGCAGGTTTACTATCTCCTTCATTTAATACTTGCAGTTAAATCTGAAAGTGTTTGCTTCACTATTATACGCAAGTGTGTGCTTCCAACATATATATGTGCTTGTGTGCGTGTGCAATTCCTTTAGCTTCAGTTACGCAGCTTATGTGACCTTGGGTATAATATGGAGGTTTAGCCATTTAGGGAAGTATGATGTTTTTAGACTAGCTTGATTTAAGAAATGGGAATCTTGTTCAGTTTTGCCTTTGAGAAATGCAATTCAATTGCTGTAAACTGGGAAAAGTGGCAATAATTTTCTAAGGATGTTCAATGTGCCTTGAAAGAGGATTTCAAGGATCTATCTTAAAGGATCTTAAGATTGATTTGAAATGAAGCAGGAACGGTTTGCCATTCTTGGCAATACATCAGCGAAATAGGTTAATGTGTGTGGCTATCTTGTGTTTTTACTTTCTAGTGACAAAATATATATTATTTCCCCCCAGGAAAATCTTGAGCATTAAAGATAAATTTTCTCTACACGTACTTATATCATTGATATAAAGTTTTAGTTGATTCATTTTGATTGTTGTAATGGAAGCCATTTAAGATGTGGATTTATAGAGTTTTCACTGTGGCTCTTATACTGTTTCTCAAGAGGTTATTGTCCTATTATTTTCTTTTTTTCATTTTGTGTGATTGAAACTTGAAATCTTGTTCTCGGTTAAATAAGGAAGCATTGTTTTCCAGGTCCACGGAACTTTAAGCAAATGCCATTTTGTTGTCATGCATTGTGCTGTCATATGTCTTAAGTAATGAAAAACTGTATAAGTAGTGTGGCTTATGTCACACACATTTTTGATATATAAATGAGCTCATTTGCAGAGGAATACTTTTGAAAATAGGAAATGGTTAAATCTACCAAAGGCAAACTGTTAGCTAACGAGGGAAGTTGATTTTGTACCCCTTGAAGACATGATAATTGCTAGTTTGTTGCTATGTATAGACTAAAGTAATGTGTCCATCTGTGACATTCCTCTTGTCAACCATTAATTTTTCCTTTGGGTGAAAATACGTGTCAGTAAATCTTGGTGATGGTTCGATTGATATACTCAATAATTAGTACTTGATTGTAATTGAAATTTTGATCTACCCCAGATTGGGATATAATACTTTTATTTCAAAGCTTGCCTGATATATTTTTTGTTAATTCCAATTTCTTCTATGAATACTGTTCTCTTAAATACTCTAGCATGTAGCTCTAGTACAGGTGTTTGTTAACTTGCATCACATATGTATGCCTTCATTTGACTAGCCATTGTTGATTATGCGAATCTCAAGTGGTTATATGCTTTACAAAGAGGTTTTGTTAAGTATAGTGTTAACAAGGCTAACAATGTGCGTTGGCATCTCTTTATAGTCATTAAAGGCTTTATAAAAGGCTGAAAAGTAGATACATTCATAAACTAAGATGCATTCATAAAACCTAGCAGAGGGGGAAAATAGGAATGAGATTCCTCACTAAATTCGTTATAAAAAAGCAGTACTAGTAGTAGAGACGGAGGAACCAATCAAGATTAAGAACAGAGACTGCATTACTCCAATCCATTTAACTTATTTTGGCATTCTGATTCTACCTACCTTAGCTTGCAACTCAAGTATATATGCTTCACCAACTGCTCCTTTTTCAGCAAATATCTACGATATTTGTTTTAAACAGTATGCAATGTAAGACATTTGGGTCATATGATAGCATCACTCATTCACTCTGCTGTATATATATATCCTACAAGCATTAGTTCATCAAACATAATTCTACTTTAAACCTCCCACTTCATAGTTCATATATACACTCGACTATAGCCGGATATATAAATTAATAGGTAAAACATTTATCTAGCTATAGTTTTAAACATATAATATATGTAAATGAGTAATCAGCCCTGCAAACTTATAAGACTTTGAGAACCTGCTAAAAAATAACTATTCTACTGCACTGCACAATGTAAAGTACCTAATTGTTAGGCATATATATATATATATATATATATACCTCAGTTATCCACACTAGATATTCGTTACTGAGTTATTAACTGAGGTAATGCTGCGTTAGTGTGGATATTCGTTAGTGTGGATATTTAATTCGACTAGATATTTCATTTCCAATTATTCAGCTGTAGAATGGTAGTATGTGAAAGATTCCTCATTAAGTTTGTGTTTCAGAAATGAATCTGGATGAAGCCTTGTGTTGGTATAAATTGATTTATTACTTCTTTTTGCAGAATGGTAGGATCAGTTCGATGGATTTCCATAAGACATCAACTTATTTGGTAACTGCTAGTGATGATGAATCCATTCGTCTCTACGATGTGGCAAGTGCAACGTATGCTTCCTCTCCTCATCCGAGTGTTCATATTGAATATAGTTATATATGCTATGCAAGATATTGCCCTTCGGCCTTCAATGAAATTGATGCTTCATGTTTTCAAGGCATACATGGGAGCTCGTCTTCAAATTGATGCAATCATAAGCCAAAATTAATCGAAAGAAGCCGCTGAAGAAGAAGACTCGGAATTCTCTGCGCAGTTTGTCTCGTTGCTCTACAATTTCAGGTATAATCGATATA
>JAPKLX010000171.1:115569-131304 GCA_026898415.1 Leonotis leonurus
ACGACAAGGGTTAAAAACCCTTGTCTATTAGCATTTTTGTAGTAGTGTTAGAATTGCGGCTTAATTACTGAATACGTAAGTTAGCAATTAAGCGACTATAGTGAATCATTGATTAATTGCGAATGGTTGTTCTTAACTGAGGAATTCTTCTTAGGGTAATCTAATACGTAAGTCGTGATTATTGTCTAATTAAAAATACGTAAGTAATTAATTAGACTAAATATTAAGAAACTCTTAATGAACGAACAATGACATGAATTTAGGAGCATGATTTAATTGATTTTAGACTTTCTCAACTTTAGACCTTGAATCTGGAATCCCACATTTTTATTGTTTTGTTTATTTATTTTATTTCTTATTTTCTCATGCTTATTATTGATTAGAGTGTTTAGCATTTCTATTTATTTGTTTTTAATAACACTTATGATTAGAATCGTCTTACTAAGCTTTCCGTTGAGATTCGACCGGGGTTAACTTATCACGTACAATTGACCTCGTATATTTGCGAGAACCTAAATTTACACAATTTAAGTTAAACAGAGGTTTCTTGGTCCAACCTGTCAATGAGGACAAAGCAAACTGAGAAAGAAAGTATTGGTGAATGGGACAAATATGTCAATTTTGATGGACTCTCACGATCATATAATTACCCATATTTTATGTATTATGCATTTTGTATTCTTGCATGTTTTTGTCCTATGCGATACATTTTGTAAGCTTTAGTGCAAATCCAAACTTTAAGGTAAGAAATCAAAGGTAATTATTCAACCATTTTTCTGCTATCTTTCTTCCCAAGCCTATTCTTTTTTCTGCTATATTTCATAAAAGTAAGCAATTTATATTATGCTCTATTTCGTCTCATTTATACAGACACACTTTGACCAAAAAGTTCTAACATTCACAGTGTTTATAAATAAAGAAGACATGGAATATTACAATATAATTACGATAGCAGATGCTATAGTAATTTACTTGAACCGAGTTCAAAGTTAAATTGGCGTAATAAATCACACGAAGCATATTATCAACTCGTTGACCCAAAACAGCTCCGACAGCAAAATTAGAGGCATCACACATAATCTCAAAAGGAATAGAATAATTAGGGTCAATAACAATGGGATTATAAGTCAATTTTTCTTTCAACAGGTTAAAAGCATACAAACATGAGTCATCAAAATTAAATTGAACATCCAGAGCTAGTAAATGACAAAGGGTTGGCAAAATTTAGAAAAATCTTTAATGAAACGACGGTAAAAACCTGCGCTACCTAAGAAACTTCTAATTCCTTGGACATCTCTAGGTGAGGGTAATTTTCAATCACCTCGATTTTTGCCTTATCAACCTCAATGCCTTTACAAGAAATAATATGATCAAGAACAATGCCACTTTTAACCATGAAGTGACTCTTTTCCCAACTCAATGTAAGACCACTTTCAACACATCTTTCAAGCACTTTTTCAATTTTAAGCAAACAATCATGAAAAGATGAGCCCAATACCAAAAAATCGTCCATGAAGATCTCGACAAAATCTCATATCATCTCGGAGAAGATGGACATCATGCACCTTTGAAAGGTACTGGGTGCATTGAATAGTCCGAATGAAATCCTCCTATATGTGTATGTGCCACATGGGCTTGTGAATGCCGTCTTGGCTTGATCCTCCAGTGCGATGGCAATGTGATAGTATCCCGAAAGACCATCAAGAAAACAATAAAAATTATGTCCAAATAATCTATCTAACATTTGATCTATAAAAGGGAGAGGAAAATGGTCTTTTTTGGTGGTGGCATTTAATTTGCGGTAGTCGATGCACATCCGCCATCCCGTGATAGGTCGAGAAGGAACAAACTCCTGCTTGTCATTTAGGACCTCCGTGATTCCTCCCTTGGGTATCACATGTACCGGGTTCACCCACTCGCTATCCGCAATGAGATAGATGATTCCTTCCGCCAACCTCTTGAAGATCTCCTTTTGAACCACTTCCATGAGGACTAGATTTAGACTTCGTTGGCTGTCTCGTTTTGGAACGTCTTCCTCAAGATTGATGTCGTGCATGCATGTAGTCGGACTGATGCCTCGAATATCCGCTAAGCCCCATCCAAAAGCGAGTTTGTGCTTTTTGAGGATTTGAAGTAGTTGATTTCTTGGTCCTTTGTCAGCTCGGATGAAATAATCACTGGTTTGTTTTCTCCTTCTTCCAAGAAAACATATTTGACGTGAGTGGAGAGCTTTTTTAGTTCCAATTTGTTAGGTGTGGGCACCTCCTTGGGTGTCGCCTGAGTGATGGATTTTTTGTCAATTTCATGCACCAATACTTCTTCACTCATGAAATCCTGCAAAAAGAACTCTCGACCAAGGAATTAATAGCATCTATATAATAGCAATCATCAATAAAATTAACCAAGGTATGGTGCGACTCCTATGAGCAGAAAAAGACATTTCCTCTCCTAGAACAGACATTTTAATTGTGCCATTTTTAATATCAATCAAAGTATTAGTGGCGGCCATGAATGGTCTTCCTAGAAGGAATGTATGCTCTACACCATTTTCGTGCACGTCTCCAATTTCTAAGATAACGAAATCGACAAGAACAATCAATTCACCTACTTGCACTACAACATCCTCAATGACACCTCTAGGGTATATAACGGACATATCAGCCATCTGTAAACACATGCGAGTAGATTTTAGTTCGCCTAATTCCAATTGCTTAAAAATAGAATACGACATCAAATCAATTCATGCTCCTAAATCTAACATGCTCGATGTTTCCTTACCATTTCCTAGAGCGATATTGATAGCAAAGCTACCTGGATCATGCTGCTTAAGAGGTAAGGGCTGGTGCATGATTGAGCTCGCCACTTCGGAGACTGTCACAAATTCTTGATCACCAAATTTTCTCTTCTTCTCCGCCAATTCTTTAAAAAATTTGACATAGGCAGGAACATTATGGATAACTTCCAAAAGAGGTAAATTCATGTTTACCTTGGACATCATTTTGTAAAAATTCTCAAACTGATGGTGGTGTTTCGCATTCCTTAGCCTACTGGGAAAAGGAATCGGCGGAACATAATTCGTTGTCTTATGAAGTTTCTCACCGAGCTTGGCTTTCCCAACTTTGGGTGGGAGCCTGTCCTCCTTGTCAATGGTGAATGGTGGCATTTTCCGGTCGAAGTAGAATACAAAGCATATTGGGCAATCTAGACAACAGCATATGACCTTGACAATGCGGCCGAGAAGAGATCACTCCAAATTTTCGAGCTAGATGAGCTTAGGAACAAAGCGTATGAGAGTGCACGAATTTACAAGGATAAAGTGAAGCGGATCCATGACCGTCGAATTTTGCACATGGAATTAAAGCCCGGAATGGAAGTTCTACTCTTCAATTTTAGACTTCGATTATTTCTGGGCAAACTAAAATCTAGATGGAGCGGTCCGTTCGTGATCAAAGACATATTATCATCCGGGGCCGTTGAATTTGTAGTAACGAAGGGGAGGACTCTTTTTGAGTAAATGGACATCGGGTAAAATTGTACATTGAAGACAACTCCATGCCCGAAGTTGTGGAGTCAACGCCCGTCTCCAATCCCCCGTTGAATTTATTTCATCTCATCAAGCTAACGATGTGAAATAAGTACTTCGTGGGAGGAAACCCACGTCCTTTTTCCTGTATTTTCATCCTTTAATTTTCATCTTCTTTGTTTCGTAAGTTTCAAATTTTTGTCTTTCTCTTTGTTCGTAGGTGTTACTGAGTTAGGAGGACTCATCGGGTAAAAGACAAGTCACGGTCCGAAAAAGACCCGACGAGAGGTCAAGTCAGCATGCGTGAAGACTCAGCGCCCACAGAGAAGAGCGCAAAGAAAATTTCATGAGGCATGGTCGGCGACCGTGGCACACTCAGCGGCCACTGACCCAACGCTAGTCCCGCAACAGCGCCTATGCCAGCGCCCAGTGATGCCCCATCCTCGAGTTAGCGGTCGCTAACTGCCCCCTTCGTAAATTTTCTTCCAGCCTTTTAAACACACCCAAGAACACCACTCAGAGGCCGCTGACCCGTATGCGGCCGCTAACTTACACGGCTAGAACTCTTTTTAACCCTCTCTCCCTTCTATTTCACCCACTTCCTCCACTCTTTCTTCTCCAAATTCCCCAAACCCTAACCCTTCATCAAATCTTCCTCTTTCAATTACTCCCTCCATACTCATCTAATAACTCCAATTCTTCATATTCACCATCAATTCCACATCATCTTCCATCCTATCCGATCAAATTTTGATTTCTCCCACTAAATCATCAAAATCCCCAAATCACAACTTGATACCTTCCATGCCCACCAAGTGTTTGACAAAATTATCATGGGAAGAAAAATATCCAAAACCACTGAAGTTGGGCAATCAAGCAACCAAGGAGGGACCAGGGATGAATTTCACCTTGTACGTGACCATCTTCCAAGCTACAACGCCTCATTCCCCATCTACAATGTAAGCGAGGGCAAATTACACCTAAGGTACACATCACTTTATATTAATGTACCTCGTATCCTTCAATGGGACCTATTGGATAACTTAGGTATTTCTTCTAGAGTGAATCGCTTATTGAAAAATATTGGGCTCGGAAAATATGCTAGATTAGAAGTTGATGGTTTCAAGCAGTTAGGACTTGAATTTTTGACCACCTTTCATGTTGCTGCGGATTTCAAATCTTTTAAATTTTGTTATCGTGGTTTGTTTCATATTGTGATTGCTTCTATGATGAAATTCATCTTGGATATCCAACTTCGTGGTACCATGGGGTGCCCTTGAAATTTAATCCAAATCTAGCTTGGCATGAGTTGACAGGTTTCGAGAATTGGGCATCAGGAGGCATGCCCAGCGGATTTTTACGAGATCTCGAGATAAGCGTACTACACAAATTCATCACCTACTGCATCTCGGGCAATGAACAAGCAAACAAATTCAACACAGTGGAGTGCTTCTTACTCCACTGCGCAGTCAAGAAGAAGAAGATTTGTCCTTCCTCCTTCATCTTCGACTCCATCCAATCAATCCAACGCCGAAAGCGTTCCCATGCATCCCTGCTCCAACTCGCGACCTCTGTGGCCATTCACCTCAACCTTATCCATGCAGATGTTCTTAATTCCATTTATCGTTATGGATTCGAGTTCTTCCATTCAAATTTATGAACTACATTTGCTTACGCTTTCAATTTCGGGTTCGATTTATTTATTGGATTTATTTATTTGTTTCTGCTTCGTATTTCTTATTCATTTATTTTCTTTACGTTCTTAGTATTTACAATTACAAGTTACTTTTACGTTCATATTTCTTTTGTGGCGATTTCAATTTAGTTCTTATTTTGATTGAAATTAGTTGTCTTCTTTAATTTTCGACTCGTTTCCTTTATTCAAAACTTGTTTATTTCTATTAGTCTATAATTTATCTTTTTCCGTAATTTATATTTTTCCACCTAACTTTAAAATATCCAAACAATCTTTTACTTTCTTTATTGTTGAACGAAGAATTAAATTTCACTGCTAAGTCTTCCTTGAGAATACGACTTGGGTTGACTTATCATTGCTAGACGACCTCGTTAGATTGCGAGCGACTCGAAATAATTTTAGTCGAAACATAGACTTTAACTCTTGGCTAATAAGCTAAAGTAACTTGAAAAGTTGGTATTTTTTGTATTCTCTCCCCCCTCTCATACACCAACCTAACTCTTCTGGGACCAACAATCATTTGATCATGCATTCTCATATGTCTCATTACAAAGTTCATCGAACTCCGAAATTTTCAATGATCTTTACTCCACTCCTCGGCAGATCCCAACTTATCGACTTAATCGTTCAATAAGGCTTGTGCTCTACCTCAACATGGAGGTGACACGTCTTTCCATGCATGAGGCAATACAGACTCAACACAAAAATACTTTTGAAAGCTTGTTGTATTCTCTCCCCCCTCTCAACACGTCTTTCCATGCATGTGTCGTTCAACTAGGTTTCCCAATTGTTTTGAGATAGTTACATTGTGTGTGATCCCATTTTTATTCATGAGTTTTTCAAATAATTTTTGCAAATTTTTTTTCCACTGCCTTGTATGATACTACGAGAAAATCCAAACCTATATAAAATGTTCTCTTGCACAAATTTTAGCACCACATTAGAATCACAAGTCATTGTGCGTATACCTCTGACCCACTTGAACACGTAATCAACTATATAAAATAATAAACAGTTCTCCCTCCGTCAATGAAAAGTGTACTTTTATTACCTATTTGGGTCTTCCATCAAAAGTATATTATTTCCTTTTTTAGACATGGTCTCACAAAACACTCAATATTTTATATCTCACATATATTCTACAATTTGGGTTATTTTCTCTGCTAAATGCACACTTCAAATTTTTTCTTTAAATCTGTGTCGACTTTCTCAAAATTTATTTTTTGCAAACAAAGAGTAATAAATAAATAAAAAAAAAAATTTGTAATAATTTATATGGTTATGTAGCATTATATATAGGGTGAATGGTGAAAAATGCCCTATTGTATAACATATACAACTAAAGTACCCACATTGTAAAATCCACCCTAAAAATACCCAAAATGACTAAACTAACCTTACAATCTAACAACCTAACACGCCTATCTCTCTCCTATCTCTCTCTCGCCCCTTAAATTAAAACTAACCTGAAAGATTCTCACCTAGGGTACCTATAAAGTAACCCTATGAAGCCTATAACACAAAATGCCATAGGGAAATGTCTGCGTCAGGTGTTGGTCCATCACCCATTATTATATTGTAATAATTGAACCAAAATAATTCATATGGTAACATCTAAAATAATGGGTGTTGGTCCATCTCAATAGCCAGTTGTTCGATCTATTCATTTTTGAAAGTGGAGAGAGATAGTTGTATATAAAAAGAGGGAGAGATGCAGCGGGTGTTTGAAGAAGTGCAGCCTACCGGGTTTAATTAAAAGAGACGAGAGAGAGGTGATTTATATGTTTAATTTATTTCATTTTTTTTCGCCCTTTTTCCTTGGTAATTTATAGAGAATTTTTCTTGCTAATTTATTTCATTAACTTTTGTTATTGTGGCAGATTATCAACTTTGATTTTCTTGCTAATTTATTTCATTAACTTCTGTTATTTTGGCAGATTATCAACTTTGAGTTTCTTGCTAATTTATTTCATTAACTTTTGTTATTTTGGCAGATTATCAACTTTGAGTTTCTTGCTAATTTATTTCATTAACTTTTGTTATTTTGGCAAGATTATCAACTTTGAGAGAGGAGTTGTTTGTCGACACGTTTTGAAGCTCGAGGAAGGTTTTGGAACGAAAGAAATTGTTGAAATCCAACGAGGTATGATTTAATTAATTAAACATTTCATTTTTATTCAAATCCAACGAGATGAACGAAAATTTTTTGGGTTTACTTCACGACTAGAACTATGGCACAAGAGGTAATTTTTAAATTGTTCATTATTTATAATTTATATTTGATAAATAGTGCTATTTATTTTATTTGTTAATTATGATTTATATGTGATTTATATAAGTACATGTTAATTATAATTTATATGTGATTTATATAAGTACATGTTCATTATTATTTAATTAATTAATTAATGTTATTTGTGTACGATAAGTATATGTTTTAGTGTTGAATTTTATTACGTATGTTGTTAAATAAATATAGTATAGTTAATTTATTGAAAAAGGAAATGAAAATACCTTAAAAATAAACAAAACCCGGACGGTTCGTATATTGAACGAAAACCGACCGGGTTTATGAACTAAACGTCCGGGTTTTCATTTTCAGCGACCGGGTTTTTGTAATTTTTTTTTCTGTCTTTATTTTAATGTATTAAACAATATAATGTATATTTATTATAATTTCCGTGTTAAATAGGTATAAATACAAATTAATTATCATTTTTACGTTATTATCATGAATTTGCTTATAATATTACTATTATTATTTACTTATTTAATAATTTGTGTACGATTATGATTTATATGTGAGTTCATTATTAATTATTAATTATTTATTTAATTATCATGTTTAGTGTTGATTTCATTATTAATATTGTTAAATAAATAAATTATAAGCTTTAACAAATTAGATGTGTGCTAAAATTAAAAGAATAAAATTGGGCATAGTTATAATAACTGATATGGTGAAAAACATAATAAAATATATAAATTGTAATACTTATATGATAATTATGTAAAAAAGTGTAAAAATAGGGTGAAAAATAGAAAACCCGGACGGTTCGTGTGCCCGACCGAAACCGACCGGGTTTTAATAGGTCACGTCCGGGTTTTAATAAATAGCGTCCGGGTTTTTCAAATAAAATTATAACATTTAATATATAATATTTTTATTTATAATTATAGGTGCTACAATTTTTTTAAACAAGAAAACAATATCAAACCAATTTTGTAAGTGTAGATTTCATTAAGTGATGATTAATTGAGTAGTTGTTTATTAAATTTTGTTTATTTCATCATTATTTTATTATTTAATTTAAATTGTTAAATAGTGTAATAGATTGATGTGTGCAAAATTATAAGTTTTAACAAATTAGATGTGTGCAAAAATTAAAAGAATAACCATAACTTTGTTTTACATAAATTTATATAAGGGTAAATTATGTTGGGTGAATTATGTTTAAACTACTAAATTAATATATATGTACACTACTTAATTAAAACATAATGAATTTGACTTTGATTAAATGTAATTTATTTTTCAGATGGACGGATGGAAGTACATAAACGTAAGGTACAATGGATTTTGGGAAGACAATGTGGACGTTGGCGGTAACGAATGGTCCACTCCTGTTACCATAGACCCTGCTCGGATTGAAGATTTGAGGTACAATATACGACATATGCTGCATGATATTGGAATGAGTACAAATTTTGAAATTTACCGGATATCTTCGTATGATGGTAGTAAACGTCGCATTTGTAATGATGATTCTTTGAATCTTTTGATTCGCGATGAGTGGAGTCCAGTGGTGTATGTGGATATTATTAACCAGACACATGATGTGGGATCCTCGAGTAGAGGTTCGGATTTCATGGGGACTTTGGCCTATGATACGCAGCACTATAGTACTCAAAATGAAGATGATGCTCCGTCTGGTTGGTTTGGTGACATTAATATCGAAGAAGTTCCGTCTGGTACATGGCGGACATGGCCGCAAGCTCCTATACGAGCTCCTGTGAATGAAGATGATGCTCCGTCTGGTTCGGTGCATAGAGATTGTGAAGCTGATGCTCCGTCTGGTTGGATTGGTGACATTAATATCGAAGAAGTTCCATCTGGTACATGGCGGGCATGGCCGCAAGCTCCTATACGAGCTCCTGTGAATGAAGATGATGCTCTGTCTGGTTCGGTGCATAGAGATTGTGAAGTTGATGCTCCGTCTGGTTGGTTTGGTGACATTAATATCGAAGAAGTTCCGTCTGGTACATGGCAGGCATGGCCGCAAGCTCCTATACGAGCTCCTGTGAATGAAGATGATGCTCCGTCTGGTTCGGTGCATAGTGATTGTGAAGATGATGCTCTGTCTGGTTCGGTGCATAGAGATTGTGAAGATGATGACATCCACGAAATTAATTCGGCAGCCTCAGAACCTGATGCATCAGATACAGAGTCCGAGGAGAATATAAGGAAGTTTACTTTTGCTGATTGTGCTGCATGGATACGACAACATGGTGGTTTTGCTAGATTGATAGAAATGGTGCATCCAACGCCAAACTTGCAGGTTGATGAAGAAGAGGAATTGGATCCAGATGAATTGGAAAATTGGTTGGTGCCTGTGATTCCGTTGACAGATAGAGCTTCACTCGTGGCATGTGAAGAAGACCTAAGCCAATTATCAGATTTAGATAAAGGTGCCATATACGACACGAAGGCTCAATTGATAGTTGCTGTCGGCATGTGGCACATGGAACGAGGCGTGCAATATCGAACATATAAGTCTGATAATACTCGATTAGTGCTTATTTGTTCACTTCCTGAGAAGAAATGCACTTTTGAGCTCCGTGCATCTGGATCGGGCGACGATACCAATCAGTCTTGGAGAGTCCACAAGTTTACTGATAAGCATATGTGCATCATGGCATTTGACTACGTTCCTCCAACAAGAGTTCACTCAAAGATTGTGGCTACGTACTTTGCGAAGAAGATTCATCGTGATTTTCAGATAATTAAACCGAAGGGGATGATACAAGAGTTGCAAGAAGAGTTTGGAATTCATATTAAATACAAATTGGCGCTGCGAGCACGACAAATGGCTATCGATATGATCTATGGTGGGTATGATGAGTCATTTCAGATGTTGTCAGGGTACCTTTACATGCTTGAGAGAACAAATCAGGGAACAATCACTGATTTAGATGTCGGTTATGACGATAGATTCCAGCATGTGTTTGTTGCGCTAGGAGCATCTCGTCTCGCCTTTCCATTATTGATGAGGCCCGTCGTAGTTGTGGATGGGACGCACTTAAAAGGTAGGAACAAGGGCATATTGTTCGTAGTAGTGACAAAAGATGGAAACGAGGGTGTTTACCCTCTGGCATATGGTGTTGGTCCAATGGAGAACGACGTGAGTTGGACTTGGTTTCTACAGCGTCTCAGAAGTGCGTACGGTTGTCCACCGCAAACATTAATAGTATCAGATGCCCACAAATCCATAGCAAATGCTATACAGATAGTATTTCCGGAGGCAACTCACGGTTTGTGCTACTTTCATCTCATGGGAAAGATGAAACAATGGGGAAAGCATATCATATCGTTGTATCAGAGAGCAGCATATACATATCGTCCAGTAGAATTTCAAAAAAGAATGTCCCAAATTGCTGCTGCTAAACGAGAGGCGTACGAAAAGTTGCTGCGTGTAGGTCCTGAGAAGTGGGCTCGTTCACAGTGTCCTGTTAGTCGTTATAGCACGCTTACGTCTAACGCTGCAGAGTCATTGAACAACAGATTGTTATGGGCTCGTAGATTGCCGATATGTTCTATGCTTGAATCAATAAGGATAGCTATCGAGGAATGGTTCAGAAAAAGGAAGACAGCGGCTGTGCTTATTCAAGATATTTTTACTGAACAAGCATCTTTGAAGCTCGAAATACAACGGGAGAAATCAAGGACATACACTGCACAACATGTCAGGGATGAGGTGTACAGTGTCTTCATGGTGAGCAATCCACAACCTCATATGGTCGATCTTGCATCTAGGACTTGCACGTGCCGAGAGTTTCAAATGGACGGTATTCCGTGTTCACACGCCATCGCTGCAATTAGGTATGTAGTTTACGTGAACAATTGATTTTAAATTTTTGCTAGTTCATTACGAATAATTGATTTGTTTATTCATTATTAATACAGAAAAAATTTCCAACCTGTATCTGAATATGTGAGTCATTATTACACCCGAGAAGCACTAATTCAAACATATGCTGGCTCCATTATGACCGTGCCTCATCGAGATAATTGGATGCTTCCAGTTGGAATAGCTACAAGAGTTGTTTTACCTCCGGTTGTTATCCGATTGCCGGGGAGACCTAGGATGACTAGAGCTCGAGCAGGTGGTGAGAGAGCACGTCCACAAACTGGTGAAGCGGAGAGTAGTGTGCCTCGTCGCAGAAAATGCAGTAATTGTCGTCAATTTGGTCATAGGCGCCCAAAATGTCCGTTTCTAGTTGACGAGGTTGAGTCAAATTCAGAATGATTTTTTTAGTAATGTAATGTTCGCAACTTGTTTAATGTAATGTAATGTTCGTTTTATTGTAAAGCGATTAATGTAATGTAATCAACGATGCTTGTAACTTAATAATATGATACTAATAATAAGAATAAGTTTAAAGTTCAAATAGGAAAAATATTTAGTAATTACAATAAAACAATCCTACAGTTCGTCACAAATAGAGAAAGACATAATCGCTATATGGTTTCGAAATTCAGGAACTTTGGATTGAGCATATGGGAGCTTCGGTTTCCCACTGATGAATCGCTCGATCGCCATCAGTGCTAGCGGGCCACTGTTAAGCAAGTGGTTGTTTTGTTTACCCTGCTTGAACTGTCTGTTCTTCGGCAACACACAAAATTGCAGGGGGTCGGTTCTACGGGGAACTATAGTATTCTGATACCAGAACCCTGCATCGAGCAAAAGCTTCCAAAACATGTCTGTGATACACGAGAGCTGCTCGATCCTCGCCATTTGTGCACTCACTGAGCTTGTATACCAGGATGAGTCATAGAGATATGCTATCCAATCAATCAAGCAAACTCTAACAACGACCCACTGACGCTCCAAACAACAAGGTATGATAATCTGTGCACAAAAAAATTTATTAATAAATAACGACAAATTATATTAGAAATGTAGAAATATAAAATACTTACATCAGCAGCTCCCCACCATGGCACTGATGATGCCGCCTGATTCACACATGTCACGTGGCCCGTCAAGTAGTCAGGCATCGTGAAGATCTCAATCACGTTACGTAGTTCAGGTGGATTTCGCACACTTTGAACGTTAGTGTACATCAACCGTCGATAGGTGTTCAGTAAGCTCACCTGCACACATTAATATAATTAGAAATTATAAGTAAGAAAATAATAGCACACTTTGAATTAATTATAAGTTCAGCTTACAAAAAAATCAGAGGTCACCACGATGGTGTTTCTCGCTGAAACACCTATAGACACGCCCTCCCGATCATTCAACCTACGCCTCAAATAGAAGAGATACAGATCCAAATACTACATGAAATAAATTTCAAATAAAATTAGTAGTAATTAACTGATGGTTGTGTGTGCTGTAAATAATAATTAATATTACATACCTCGGCCTCTAAATGCATAGACATGTTCTGTATGTTGTTGAATTGAAGAGCCTCCATAACATACCCGGTCTCAGGAATCCGTGCTTGTGCGTTCGATCCTTGTGCAAGAAAATTGAGATATCTCAATTGAAGATTTCGAGGAATGGGAGGTAACCCATCGGTTCTACGCTCTGCAGTGTACGGACTCTGTAAAACTGCGGCCTCCACACGAGTGCGAGCAGGTCTTGCAGGCATATGATCATAATGCTGACCCGGATCATAAAGCTGAGGCGGATTTACCACTGAAAGAGGTGTGGCCTGTATAGGAAATATCTCCTCAACGTCACTATCCGACCTATCGGTGCGCTCGAAAGCCGATGATCACGGCATATCAAAATGGTCGCCGAACGATGAAAAATACCCGATCTCGTGCACGGAATGACGGGCTCCAGAATATGAACTGTGCTCTGGCTCTCTTGGAGGGGATGACACCGGTGGAGCTCTCGGAGGAGATGGTGTTCTCGGAGGAGATGGATCTGTCGGTGGCGATGGATCTCTCGGTGAAGATGGAACTGGAGCAGGAGATGGCCTACGATGTGGAGAATAGGCCGGACTATTTCGTGATCCAGAGCATCGAAATGAGTCTTTAAACTCGTCGAACCACTTCTTCAGAATCGGCAATAACTTTTTGTGTGATTTCTCAACCGCCCTTTCTGCGGCTGACTCAACAATCCGCTCCATCTGATCAGGGGTAATCGTGTGTGATCCGTGACCGCCTCTATTCCCGCCAGAGCTACTACTAGAAGAGGAGGATGACGGCGGCCTAACCTGTTTCCCATCGTCTCGGCGCCTATGAGTTGAGGAAGAAGGCCCGCTCCGATCTGGACGAACATGAGGTGATGGGATGTCCCTCCGTGCACGTGTCACCGGTGGGTCAACGTGAACTACCTCAGCATTGTCTATCTGATGTGCGCGTCGTGGCGGCTGAATCCCCTGTCTCAATGCATTATACGGCGGTGCCCACAAGATATTCAACACCTCCCGCCGATCCATACTCAACAGTGACTGATAATACCATGATAACTGCTCATCAACGCTGGCAGTCATCTCAGTCACCTCACTCTACAATAGAAAAGAAATTAGAATGTTAATTTTAATACGTTTATTTGATATTAAATTAATTCATATTCATAAATAGTAAAATTTACCTCTTCCATATGAAACATACGGTATATGACGTCAATTGGAATCCTGGAAATAAACCTCCAACGACAACATTTGGGCTGAATCTCCACATCACGCAATTGCCCAAATGTCTGGCTCATCCATGGAAATACCTCGAGCATCCAGACGTACAGTGCCCATGACGGCCCGTACAGATTGTACTTCACATTATTCCAGTTTATGTTGTTCAAATAATACTTCATCCAAAGAAAAGATATAGCCCCCCACGGGAATAGGCTAAATGCAGCTAGATCGTCTGCTAGCACCCACATCCACGAGTCGATCCTGACTGTCGCATCAGCCCCACACAAAAATAAGGTAGCAAAGAGCACGTGGGCCGCCTTAAGGTATAAATCACCGTCAGGATCTTCAACCGAGAGGTTCGTGAAAGTCTTTAGTACAGCTCCTCCTGTCGCAGAGGATCTGCCGCAAAACACATTATAAAGCTCGACTTGCCCTAAGTCATATGTAGGGCGTGTGTCGAAATCTGAATGGCCAAAGCGAAGACGGCTAATCAAGCAGTATTCCTCTACACCGAAACGGTACCGACCTCCGTTCACACCGAAGAATAAACCTTCGTCATCATCCTCGTCAGGCTCCACCATTCGCGCCACCAAATACGAAAGCGCGCCGGAACACTTCTGTCCCGGTCTCCAGTCAACAAAATGACCGAAACATCCATCCATAAACCGCTGCAATAGAGCCTCACCTCCTACATGCCTTAATGTCTTGGAAATTGTTTCTAATATCGATTCCTTATAGTACGTGCTCGCTACTATAGACGAGTCCACAAGCTCAGGTCTCAAATACGGGATCTATTATTAATTATCAATTAAAATCAATTAATGATGAAATAAACAACTATAATTATAAATATAAATATTATATATTAAATGTTTTTATTTTTTTTTCAAAAACCCAGATGCGATTTAAGGAAACCCGGACGTCATGTATTAAAACCCGGTCGGTTTGGGTCGTCCACACGAACCGTCCGGGTTTTATAATTTTCACCTTTTTTTTTACACTTTTTCACATAATTATCTTATAAGTTTTATAATTTATATATTTTATTCTGTTTTTCACCATATAAGTTATAATTATTTTTTTAATTTTTGCACACATCTAATTTGTTAAAGCTTATAATTTTGCACACATCAATCTATTACACTATTTAACAATTTAAATTAAATAATAAAATAATGATGAAAAAAACAAAATTTAATAAACAACTACTCAAATTACACTATTCATGATAATAACGTATACATCATAATTAAGATGTATTTATATTTATTTAACACTGAAATTATACTAATTTTATATTATATTATTTAATAAATTAAAAATATAATTAAAAAACCAAAACCCGGACGTTAAAAGTATAAACCCGGACGGTTTTCTCCACACACATGAACCGTCCGGGTTTTATCATTATCACATATAAATTACAATAATCACAAATAAATCACAATCATAATCATATATGCTTTAAAAACTCAATTAACGATTTTATAAATCGTTCAAAACCAAATAAATTACATAATCACATATAAATCACAATCATGATCATATATGATTTAAAAACTCAATTAACGATTTTATAAATCGTATAAAATGAAATTAATTACATAATCACATATGGTTTAAAATCTCATATAAGTGACATAAT
>JAPKLX010000171.1:131314-157938 GCA_026898415.1 Leonotis leonurus
AAGTGACATAATCATACGATTTTATATATTATCACAAGTGTATTTAACAAATTTAAATCATAAGTAACTTGATATTTAAAAAATACCTCTTGTGCCATTGTTTTCCACGTGAAGTAAACAAGAAAAATCGTAGCTCCCTCGTTTCTCGGGTCTAAATAATTAAATACAAATCAATTTTTAAAACAATAAAAATGAAATTAAAGTTTTTTACAATAATAATTAACAATTTTGCATACCTTTTTATGAAAACCGTCCTCTGGAGAAAAAATATGGATAACACAATCTGGAGAAAAAATTTGGATAATACAATCTGGAGAAACAATGAATTGAATAAATTAGGAGAAGAAAAACAAATAAAAAAACCCCACTACAATATTATTGAAATAAATTAAGAGAATAAAAAAAATTAGGGATTGACAATATAATTACCTGGCCAAATAAAACCCGGCGGCGAAAATTCTGGAGAAGTACTCCCTCTTTAATATCTCCCTCTATCTCTTAAAACCCGTTCAACACACAAATACAACCTCCCTCTTCTCTCTCTTTTAATATACATTATTTTCCCTATTTTTCTTTAGCATAATCAGTGAAAGTTTGACTATCATTACCGAGACAACTATTTTTCTTTGGTAAAGGAAAGTACCCGACAAGGCTGTAGCGCCTGACGCGGCACCACTACCCTAGGTGAGAATCTTTCAGGTTAGTTTTAATTTAAGGGGCGAGAGAGAGATAGGAGAGAGATAGGCGTGTTAGGTTGTTAGATTGTAAGGTTAGTTTAGTCATTTTGGGTATTTTTAGGGTGGATTTTACAATGTGGGTACTTTAGTTGTATATGTTATACAATAGGGCATTTTTCACCATTCACCCTTATATATATTATATTTGTCACATCAGTCACAACATATTAAATTTTAATATTTAACAATATTAATCTATATTTATTCTTCAAGAGTTCAAAAATAAGTTCTTATTCGGCTATGTTTCTTCCGAATTCTACAATTTAATTGTGACGTGGGAGTTACTGCCTTACTACTTTGTGTCCGAATATTTTCTTGTTTTTTTATCCCCTTTCTTTTTTAGGATGTTCTGTTAAAAATATCCACTTTTACAAAAAGAAAATCTTTTATTTTAATATAACTACTTTTATATTTTTTGAAACACAATACTTTAATTTCTTAAATGTTGCTTCGAATTCATTGTGATCACTTTTAGCGGAATGGATGGAGTATATAATTTTATAATTTCTTCTTAGTACACCTTCATTGTAACGCCCCCAATCTTAAAATAAGGACATTACAAAAAAATTTACTTTTCTTTAATCATTTAATATTATAAACGATATTATGAATTATGTTTTAAGATAAGCAGCGGAGAGTATAATAAAATTTTACAAACGGACGGCATATCCCCTATAAATACGTATATGCCAACCTGAAATATCAACCAACAGCAACAGACAACGATACCAAAATTGGGACACAACCCTCATCAAAACAAATATATATATACATACCCATCAAAATATCAACATCAGTTTAAAATTCGCTTAAGTGTGTTTCAACCAAACATAGTTATCATATGACAAATACGATTCTAAAACATTTGAGCAAAACTAGGTTATATTGTATTATCACACACATATATCATAATAACATAAGTTTTATGTAATCCAACATATTGGAACTGGGAGAGTATGGAGCACATTCCCGTCTGACTCCATCATCGACTCTTAACCTGCAAACACAATATTAAATAGGGTGTGAGTATGCAAGCACACTCAGTGGAGAATACGCTGCAAACAGTTATAACCAATTGTGTAATGCAACATAACGTAATGAACCTCTTTAGCTTAGCTGTTTAAATGAGACTAGCCTCGGTCCATTGCGGACCCGACCCCTTGTGGGTAAATCAACCTCTTTTCGACCCCTTATGGGCCACATAAAAAGCTCATACGAATGAAACAAAACACAACAATGATTATAACCATGTAACCACTATGCTTACAGATAAAGTAAACCCCACCTCGATAGATGTAATTCAAATGGAAATCCTCAACTTTAGTCGGTTGTCCGTCCTCGAGCCTTGGATGTTGCGTCACCTAGCACTTTAAAACTTAACTTATTACAAATTGAAAGTATAAACTTATTATAGCCTAAACTCATACAATTAGTACTCATATATAAAACTTGATTTATACATATATGTAGTTCTTGAGACTACAACACATTCTAATTGAAGATTATGAAATTAATATAACAAGATAAAACAAGTTTAGGGAATATTAATAAATAAGTTAAGCAATATTTCTCAAATCAAAAATATAAAACATAGAATGTAAATTACTAAATTCCGAACTTAACCACAAGTTTTGGGACATCAATTATGGACACTCGGTTTATCGTTCTTCAAATACGTAATCACGGGTGCACTCTCTAAGGATTGGACTATAAAACTCCTAAGTAAATGTTTTGGATTTGGCATCGATTTGAAGCCAGAAAATCAAACTCAAATCGCGCAGCACCTGCAGCGCGTAGAATCAACACCCTGACTTCGTCAGGTCATAACTCACCTCGTCCGGACTTCGATTAAAAATCCGAAGGTATCATTATAAATATGACGAAACGATCTTTAAAATGGTATCTGATATGTTAGGTTTTAGTATACAAAAATGGACTTAAATGAGCCCGCAACTTGCTGCCAGACACAGGTGAAACAGAGAATACACACATCGACACTCTAACTTCAGAGGCTTATAACTACTTCGTTCTATGTCGGAATTAAAATATGAAGATCTCGTTGGAAAGAAGATGAAAAGACCTTTAAAATGGTATCTAATACGATGGGTTTTGGATAAATAAAACGGACAGAAATCAGCTCGTAATATGCTGCTCTGTTTTTGCCGAAAATAGGGAATTCAACACATATCATTTCTAATTTTCGATTTTTTTGCCGATGCCAACGCATCAACGATAAACCATGGCAGCAGCCCCGCTGCCGCCTCCGCCTCTACTCCACCGGCGGCCCTTTCTCCATAACCAAACTCAACCATATCTCCCTTTCTATATACATACATATACACATATATGAACACAATATATAGGACAATTAAATTAAGAAGAAGAACATAATCCAAAGAGCTTACCTCCAAGTTCTTGAAGAGAAGAAAAAAGGAAAGAGAGTGACGGGAGAGGAGGAGTCGATTATGTAGGGAGAGGAAAAGAGAGTTGGAGATTTTTAGAAAACACACACACACACATATATATATATATATCACTACTCATAATAAAATCTTTAGATATTTGTTAATAAAATCATAGATATTTATATTAAATATCTTCTAATATTTTATAAAAATAATGTATATTTTGCTAGGGCACATCCCCGCTCTAAGTCGGACAACCTGTAAACATTCGAAATCAAATCTATTAGTTTCAAACATATAATAAATCAATTTATTTTATTTTTTTCAAACAATATCGAATTATATTTAAAAAAAATAAAATAATAAAACTTGCCAAAATAATATAAATGAAACTAAAAATTATGTGGGATATTACATTCATGGTTTTCAAAACTATGTACGATACAATCTTTATTGGGTAAAGAACGTATATTCATAGTATATATAGAGAGAGACTACGTGAACTAAATTTTAAATATACAGAAGTCAAAATTCTCTGTGATTTACACATTATTTTGATATATTGTGCATTTTGCATAACATAATAATGACTTTTACATTAATAAATTCATTATTGTTTTAATGCATCATTAAATTTAAACCATGAATTATAAAAGAGATTGCAATTTGAATCGGTTCCTCGTTCTTACGTACATATACTACAACTAATTGATTTAATAGTGACATATTTTTGATAAATTCCGAAACTTACCAACGTAACTAAATAAAACTGTGACATCTTGTAAGTGAATAGCTATTATGAATGTCAAAAAAAAGTAGTATGTCACAAAATTTATGATAATTGAATATATATGAAATGGATCAAATACATGAAAACTAAGAACTAATTATTTAAATTAACTTTCACATTCCTAATATAATAAAAAATATTTAAATTTATATTTTAATCATTGATTCTAGATAGATTGATGGTCTAGTTTAATTCACATTTCTCTCACACGTGATTTCTTTTTTCTCATATGGCCTAATCATATATATATATATATATATATGTATGTATATATATAATTTTCTCGTATGGCCTAATCATATATATATATATATATATATATATATATAATTTATATTTTGACATGTTAAGTTGTAACAACAATATATATATATATATATATAAACTTATCACTAATTTTGTAATATATAAAAATGTAGCTATCAAAATAATTGTTTGATGTTGGATTCAAATGAACCATTGTTGGTAGTCTATAACTTATATTATATATGGCATTTAGTTACATTTCTCCTTATTACAAAAATATATTTGTGACACTATTAAATGTAAATAATGTAATTACGATGATATGTATTACAAGTTTTTCTATATTTTAAAATGTAACAAAAAATATATATATGTTGACATATCACGTGTCATAAAAATATAGAGTGACAATGCAACCGTAAATACAACAATTTTAGTTACATAATTAGCTGTCTCAAAAATTACTGCAATATTTTTAAATATAATAAAATTGCTTTCACTTTATTTGTAATAAAAATATATAGATGCATATATATATATATATATATATATATATATTTTATAACATCTACAAATATAATAAATTTAATAACATACTTTTTGATATCACTAAAATTATATATAATTTAAAAATAATAATTTTTGATTAAATTTAAATTATAAGACCCGTTACAGAAAATTTAGAATCTAAAACTTATTAACTTGAACATCAATCTTTCTAGTAGTAAGTGTCGTTAAGGTTGTGAAATCGTGCGGGTCGATTCATTATTGGGTCGATCTAATAACAACCCGGCCTGTTAAGGTTCTGCTGAACCCGAACACGAACCCGACCTGTTAAACTCAAACTCAAACACGACACGAACACGGTAACTTTCGTGTTGACACGACACGTTATCGACACGATAAAAAGTTAAATTTATACGAGAAAACAATATAAAAATTATAAAGTTAAAATAAAAAAATAATAAATACATTATTTTTAAATTTATAAAATATATTTATTTTCTATTTAAAGAAAATAGAAAAAAATTGAAAAGATGTAAAATAAATTATATTTACTTCAAAATATAAATTATTGATGTATTATATAATTTTCTTATGAGGTTACTTGAACCCGACCCGAACCCAACACGATAATTTCGTGTTTTTATCGTGTCAATCTGATAACGATCCGAACGCATTAATTTCGTACGTATTCGTGTCAGATTATCATGTAGGGTCAAAAATTGACAACACTAATATGTCATAACTACCAAGTCATTTGATGCATTACTTGGTTGCTACTTGCCAAACATAGTAGCGATCATTGTTGTACCTGGACGTGAACTTAGCCATGTTCATATCCTTGCATTTCTTTCTATTTCTGAACTTATCTCAGATTTCTAAATATATTACTTCACATATATATACATCTAAAGCCTCCAATATAATGCATCTATCCGTAAATGAGGACTAATGGGAATCCCACATCTAGATATCTATATTATATATATACACACAGATATGTGCTTGCTGTGTACGTACGTATTTTTTTTACCCTTGTTCGCCGTGAAACATTCTTAATGATTAAATAATGTTGTAATTAGAAATTGGTAACTTTTCATGCAAGATTCAACGAATGTGGACGTGATTCTATCTTTAATGAAATTAGCCAATGCGGCCTCGAGTTTCCACAACATTTGTTGCTACAAATAGAATAGTCTGCAATTACATGAATATATATGATGGCTTTTATTTTTATTTCTATTAACACATCGATCATAATCACTTTGTATGTTTTGTATTTCGAATAGATTGGCTTTATTTACTGACAACTCAAATGACTTATTCATTGAAAAAAATATTGAATGCGACTCTTTAATTATTTCATGCTCTGACTTTTTGAACAATGAATCGCTTGGTCTTACTAGTTGTTATTTCCATTAATGAATTTAGTGATTTAGCACGTAGGAATTAACTCTCTCGTTATAAAGTGAGACCCACTTTGAATTTTTGCATATAAAAAATACTCAAATCTTCGACTTGCATGTAGAAAATACTCATTTCCTTTTAAAAATATATAAAAGTATATAGAAATTTACAATCTTTTACACCTTCTTACACACTTTATTAAAAGTAATAATTGACTACATGATTAATATATTTTTGGACTATTATGGTGGGTGATATATATCATACAATACAACTTCTAAACCTTATATTCCACACATTTCCACTTCGTATATCAAAGCAAAATAGTATTCAAACCGTTTTATATAATTACATCTTATCTGACTTCAAAGAGACTGATATTGAAGATATAAATCAGGTAATTGTCTTCTATCTACCATGAAATGCATGTTTATGGATGGACCGCTGGTATATGTACCATGGACCGCCCGGTATATGTATCATTTACTTACCAGCGGTCCATGGTACATATACCAGAGGTTCATACGCTATGTTGTTTTAGATGATATTTGTTAAGATTTGACCGTTTGATAATATTTTCACAAACACATCTATTCCCGATTTTTTAAAAGTTAGAAAAATGCCCAGATTTTCGAAATATTTCACATTTTGCGCAACCATTTTATAAAAATCGTAGTAAATTGAAAACATAACGAAATCGAATGATTTAAATTAGATATTACTACTAACTCGATATAGTATTTTATTATATAAACAAGACCAAAATTCGGATACAAATACAGTACAGAAATGACAAAACAGAAACCGGGTAGAAGTTTCTAATATCACAATTCGCAATATTTCATATTTTGCGCAACCATTTTGTAAACATCGTAGTAAATTGAAAACATAACGAAATCGAATGATTCAAATTGGATATTACCCCTAACTAGATATAGTATTTTATTATATTAACAAGACCAAAATTAGGATAATCATACAGTACAGAAATGACGAAACAAAAACCGGGCAGAAGCTTCTAATATCACAGTTTGCAATATTTCACATTTTGTGCAACCATTTTGTAAAAATAGTAGTAAATTGAAAACATAACGAAATCGAATGATTCAAATTGAAAATCGTCTGCATTTGATTGATAGCTCCTGAGATCTGCCCGACTTGACTCTCGAGGCGTTTGATAGTAGCCTCTTGAGCCTCCCGAGCCAGTTTGCTTTCTTGCATGAAGGCTGCAAGACTGTCCTCTAGAGATGGTTTAGGTTGGGCTGATCGCGGTGCAAACGGGAACTGCGACTGGAACTGAGGCGTCGGCAGCTGCTGATAAGGTGGAGGAGGTGGATAATACCCTGACTGAGGTGGGTAATATGGCTGTTGCGGATAATAACCCTACTGTGGTGAGTAGTACTGCTGTGGAGGTGCTCGTCGGACCGGGAAATTCGAATTTTGCCCTTGATTTGGCCCCTTCCAGGTAGAGTTATTCTGAGCTCTCCATCCTAAAGTCTGCTGGACTGGATGTTGCTCGAATGGTGGGCGTGGCGGGAAGCCTTGTGCAACATAGACTTCCGCTTCTCCTTCATAAGTTATTTCTGTCATCCTGGTGCATTAATCTTCATTATGTGTCAGATCACCACAAATTGAGCACGGCTCGAGTGTGGGCTCGTGCTTTGCTATTGCAGGGGGCTTACTCATATTCAACTCTTGGAGTTCTCGCATCATATCGGCCATCTGCTTCTTGAAATCCGGGCTGACTCCAATCTCTCGGACTTCCACTCTCTTGGATCGGGAGATTTTCTGCTGCGAATTAGTGGCAAGCGTCTCGAAAATCTCAATTGCTTCATTGGCTGTCTTCTCAGATATATTTCCCTCAGCCACTGTATCCACCATGAACTGATAAGTGTGCTGCAACCCATTGTAGAAAATCTGCCAAAGAAGTTCAGGCACGGTCTGATGGTGTGGGCACTGTTGCTGGAGCTCTCTGAATCTATCTAGGGCCTTGTGAAAAGGCTAAACAGGCTCCTGAGCAAACTGCATTATCTGAAGTCGGATCTGCTACGTCTTATGATTTGGATAGTACTTGAGGAGAAACGTAGTACTCACCGCCTTCCAATTAGGTAACGATCTTGCTGGAAGGGAGAGATACCACGACTTCGCCCTATCCTTGAGTGAATAGGGGAAGCACTTCCTTAGCAGCTCGTCCTCGGTGATAGTCTGGAGCGGAATAGACTGGACAGCTGTACAAAATTCCCTGATGAAGAGGAGTGCGTCTTCGTTAGGTAGCCCGTAGAACGATGGAAGCAAGTTGATGTGGTTATGCTTCAACTCATAGTTCCTCCCCGCAGCCAAGAGCACGATAGCGGATGCGGTTATGCCATATGTCGGCTTGGAAAAGTCTCCGAGTTTCCTAGGGGCTTCGTCTTTCTCGGCCATTATGACTAGTTGTTCTTCGAATAATGAGGTGAGGTTGACAACGTCCCTAAATTCCTCCTCAAGCACGACTTCTCTTCTATTGTTGTTGTCAACGTAGGGCACCAACTCTTGTCTCAAGCTTCGGCGACCTAGCATACACAAACCCAAAGAAGATCAAACGCACCTTGCGGAAGCAAATGAATAAACAAAAATAAAAGAAAAATAAAAATAAAATAAAAAGCAACACAAATAAATGCCTAAAGCCTTCCCCGGCAACGGCACCAAAATTTGTTCCAACTTATTTTAAACCTTCAGTACGTGGCGTTGTTTAGACCAGACCCACTGTCCGATAAAGGGACTCAGTAACGGGCACGAGGAATATTTCCAGCCGATATACTTCCAATTTATTTTATTAAATTGCTCGCAAGAGTACGAGTTCGTTATAGATTAATAAGTTGACCCTAAGTCGTATTCTCAAGGAAGGCTAAACAGGGCTTCATCTATGTTGCAGAATAGAAAGCAATTAAAAAAGAAGGGGTTTTGATATTTTAACTAATCTAATTAATCTATCTAGGCGAATGAAATTAAAGAATTTAAAATACGAATTACCTAGGCGAAAATTAATAAAGCGATTAAATCCTAAATCTAAGAACAAAGAATTAAGGAAACTGAATTTAAACATGCCTTGAATTGATTAATTAACATGATTGAAAGGTTTGTATTAATGAATTGGAAATTAATCAAGAAAAGAGCAGAAAGAAAATAGATTATAAAGCAATAAAGAAAGCAGTAAAAGAACTCACGAATGTAAAAGCTAAATAATGCATTAAAGTACTCCGGGTTTGAATCACGAACGAATCCACAACTAAATTGAAAAACGAACGGAATGGAAATCTAGACTAGTAGTGTTTTCTCTCGTGGGACTAGAATTAAAACGTGAAGGAAGTGTATCTAAAAAATCACGCGTGGAGGTTTAAATAGGAGAAGAAAATCCCGTCTGGGTAGCGACCGCTAGGGGGTAGCGTTGGCTACCCCCATGTTCTGTCTTGTTTCAGCGCTGGAGAAGGTTAGCGAGCGCTAGGGGGTAGCGCTCGCTACCCCAACGTTCTGTGTCTTCCACCGTGTAAGGGAGCTAGCGACTGCTAGGGGGTAGCGGTCGCTAGCCCCTTGTTATGCCTTAAATCAGGTTCAGGACCTAGCAAGCGCTAGGGGCTAGCGCCCGCTAGGTCAACTCTCGGCCAGGATGTCATTTTTACACCTTTTGTCCGTCTTTTGGTTTTGTTTCTCTTGTCGAACCCTCGGAAGTCATTTTTGTTGATTCTCACTTACAATGTAGCATAAAGAAGACCAAAGCATCAACTCGAATAATAAAAATAAGCATTTGAAGACCAAAAGCATACTAGAAACTAGACCAAAAATATATAAAACATGGATGTCAAGATAACTTTCCTTAATGGAAGTACGTCAATTCTGATGGGCGCTTGTGGTCTAAAAATTGGTATTAGAGTCAGGGCTCCATATGTGAATAATTGAATCCGATGAAGCCATCCCTAGGCTGGGTGCATGAAGGGAGGGATTTCTAGGCATAGCAACTCTAGGAGTTATGACCAGTCACAACCGTAATCCGATGTGCGATATTGATGTTCCAATGGGGTCATAGGTGGCTCGTGCAAGTTCGAAGAAACATCAACATAAGCTCTCATGGTCCGATGCATCCTCCAAAGGAACGGGATGGTGCTGGGGGGGGGGAGATTTTTGGAAAGTGGAATCAAGCGCCTCCCGGAGAGTAGGTTATCCGTGTATTGTACCCAAGAGAACTTATGGAAGTGCGTTTTTTCCTTAGTCGAAAAGGGTCTGTGCTACCGTTGTTGATGAGAGGTTAAAGAAATTGAATAGTACTACTTATACCAACATGGTACATCATCTTTTCGCGTGACCTTTTAGTTGAAACTCCAAGGTTAAACGTGTTTGGCTTGGGCAATACTATGATGGGTGACATACTAGGATGTGTCAAGAGTCAATCTGTCAGTGAGGACAAAGTAAGCTGCGAAAGAAAGTGTTGGTATGTGGGGCTCGTACATCAATTCTTATGGCACTTCTTATGCAATAGCGAGAAAGTATCATATCATTTATGATATAGTGAGGCGGTTGACTAAGATAGCAGGGAAGAACAATCTAGTTGTTCTTTTCACTAAGAGCATGTCCGAAAAGATGTTATAGAGGCTTGTGGAAAGACTGGACATGAGATGCATGACGGAACTACTTTGATTATAAGTACAACAAATATTAGATATATTGAAATATAGTTAGTATAATCTAAAGCATGTTTGAGTATAGTGGGAGATTGTTAGAGTTTGTATACGTCAAATCATGTTTTATGCTTGAGTATTGTAACAGATTTTTTTCACTTACATTTAATGAGAATAAATATTTTATCATTGGTTTGTGAACTATTTTATGTTTATTATTTATTGCAAACAAGTTTATTTTCTACATTGTAGCATGTGTGGTTGGATCGATGATCATATAATGTAACATAATCAGTCCTCTACTGATATTGAAGAACGGGTTCTTAGAGATTTTTTTTTCTTAATCTATGTCAGTAACATTAAGTATATGTAGTTGGTTATGTACTGTTTTGATGTATTTTCAATTGTGAGTTTTTCGTAACTCTATTCGGTAATTAGCTTAACGAAAAATATTAGGATGTTATTGTGTAGAATTTTGTCTCGGCGATTTCAAGTTGATTATATCCACGTGAGACATTTAGAAATGTTTGTTATATAGAAATTCGGTTAGTTGAAATTTAATGAATATTGAATCTTAAATACGAAAAATAATTTATAATTAAAAAGGTGATACAATTCATAATAGGGGTAAGAATTTGGGACCGGAATTTGGGATTTCCCGCTCCCGACCCGAGTCCCGAATTTTTCAGGACCGGGACCAGGAACGGGATACAATGTCCCAAAATTAATTTTTAAATTCGGGAAATTTAGTCCCGTTCGGGACTTTGGGACCAATTGGGACATTTTTTTGGGGGACCGAGACTTAAAATTTCCCAATTTCAGGACTCGGGAGTCCTGAAATCCCGATCGGGACCGGGACTCCTGGTCCCGTCCCGATTCTCACCCCTAATTCATTATATGGATTGATATTAAATAGTTTAGTATTTATCCTATAGTAGAGTCGATAAATAATATCATATAATCAATTTAATATAATATATCCTTTGAATAATTATTGACAGTTAGAAGTATATATCATAGGCATTAATTAAGGATTTATTGGAGATATATTAAAGTATTAGATTACTCCCTCTGTCCATGATTTTTTTTTTTACATTTTGTCATACCACATCAGGATGAGATTAATGAATATTTTATCAAAAATTATTATTTGTTTATATGACATATCACATCAGGTGCTATATTAAGGGGATGTTTGGCTGAACTTATAAGCTCTTTAAAATAGTTTATAAGTTGTTTAAAAACTTATAAGCTCCTTAAAAGTGTTTGACAAATTAAGTTTTTTCAGAGAAGTAAAAATAAGTTCTTTGAGTTTATAAGGTGCTAAATTGCACCACAACTTAATTATTTCTCCTATATCTAATGTTTGTTTTAAGTTTTAGAATACATAATCAAAAAAAAAAAAAAAAAACTTAATTATTTTTCCATGAATTTATAAGCTGCAAAAATTACATAAATAACCTACAATATTTTGTTATTACCATATTTATCCCGACAAAATCACATATGAAGAGCTTAAAGTGTCAAATAATTTATCATTTTAAAAGTTATTTAAAAGTGTTTATAAACTCATTTATTCAAACATTTTGACAACTTATAAATTCTTAATATATAATATCTTATAAGCTCTTTAAAATAAGTTTAGTCAAAGTTATGTACATGGGAGTGGATGATATTTTTTGCTAACACACATACACAAATCATACAGTGCCCACCCTTACATAATTAACAGAAATAGAGTTAGACCTTACCAATCAAACAACGATCTCGGCAACGGATCAACTTACTTCAAGAAGCTAATCAACTCGAAATTAACCTGCAAAGTGCAACACAATAAGAAAATAAAACAATTATATAGTTTGAGTCCCACATAGTTTGTCGTGTGTATTAAGTGACGTGATCCACTTACTTGAAATACAAAAATGAATTGAGCAACAATTCTGAAAATAGACTAAAATAACAAAACAAATAATGATTTTGTAAATGTATGTAGTAATATGTTTCTGAGGAGAGCTTAGTTTATCCACCTGTAAATTTGGATACATAAAACAATACTCTTTCAGCCTAAAAAAGTTGTTTGCGTATTGACAAAGTACAAGATTTAATAATGTATTTTAATTTTGAGTAAAAATATATAACTTTGTGGAGTTAGAATCCTACTTAAATTATTATAATTTGTAATAATTTGTGAAATTTGATTCTTATTTAACTTATTATTTTTAATTAAATTATTATTTTTAATTGTGATTATATATATATATTAAGTGTGATTGATATATTTACTACAAATGACCAATTTTAAACGTAAACAATTTTTATATACGAACCATATGGTAATATGTAAAAGAGGTAGTGATGGATAGATAATGGAGTACTATTATATTAATCATTCCTTGTCCAATTAATATTGAGGGTTTATGAATCAACACACTGAACCTGGTCAGGTTTCACACTTCCGGTACATTGAGATCCACTCTTAAACTATATTAATCTAAAAATGAGTTCCCCGTGTACTTATCACCACATACACACACAGTCACAGACACAGTCTATATATATCTATATATCGACAACATGTCTTCATCTAATACACTCAGTGTCTTCATTTGTTTCTCTACTGCACAGTTTGTACACATCCTTCTACCATTATCACCACATACGTAACTGCAGCACTCCTTTCACTACCCACATTTGATTACATTTCAACTCTCTCTAATTTCACCATCTATAAAAGCTTAAAGCAACTCACTCTCCTCTCCATCACTCTCCCTCTAAAGTTGCAGCTTCAAACACTTTGAGAGCGACAGTATTCTACACTAGGAAATTAAATTAATTAATTACATCAGAATAATGGTGAAGATTCCGGTGAAGTTCCAGAGAGTGGCGGACGCCTTCGACGAGATGTCGAGAGTTAGGTCTTTCGAGAGCAGCGGCAGCGAACACTCCGCAGATTTGTCCGATCTGCTCAACTCCTTCTTCGAGAGTGAGATTAGGGAGCAGAGAATCGTCCGAGACGACGATGATCGAAGCAGAAATGAGTATGATGACGAAGATGACGATGTTGATGATAATAGGTCTGAGTTGAGCAACTCTCTAGACTTCGAACTTCGGGATTCGTTGAAAAAATTGTTCGATCGCGGCGGCCGCGACAGGAAGAGGATTTATTCGGCGGTGGAAAACGCGATGGAAGAAGTCGCCGATGAGAAGAACTCTTCGCCGGAATTCAAGCGGCGGCTGATGTCCCGGCTACGCGATCGCGGCTTTGACGCCGGTCAGTTCATTTTTATGTCTCATTTTTTATTTTTATATATTTTCTTTTTATTTATTTTTTAATTTCGATTTTGGATGCGTTAGATTGATCTTATACACGGGTCCATTTAGTAGGGGAGATGAGATATAGTGAGATGAGATTAAAATAATATTGGGGGATGAGATTTGAGGTGATAAAATTAATCTCATCTCTCATTTGGTAGGAAATTTCAACTATGAGATAAAAATAATATCTCATTTGGTTGGGAAGATTAAAATAATAGTACAAATACCATAATGTCCTTAAAGCTAATGTGGTTTCTACGTTTAATTATATCACCCATGTCTACTTTTTAACAACGGGTGAATATCACTGGGAATTTATAATTGAGGTGTGTTGCCCAATGTAGATTGTGAATGAGAGAGGTAAAGGGTATAATGGTATTTTGATGTTAATGCACTTTTTACTGTAGACATGAGATAAAAATAATACCTAGTGGTTGGAGGGATTATAATCCCTCCATATCCTTATCTACAGTGGCGGGCCGAGATTATAATCTCGGGCTGTCCCAAAATTCATTTTTCTACCAAATGCATGATATAGTGAGATTAAGTTAGTACATCTCACTATATCATCATGCTTACCAAATGGACCCTTATACTTATGGATTATTCCATCTCAATAGTATAGAAGTATACTTTTAGCATTTATAATGGAAAATGATTGATTTGGCTTTTGATTTTGTTTCACAATGTTATATTTTTTTCCTACTTTATAGTAGTAAACATTGGCTAGCTGCAAAACACCATCTTTTGATATGTGATAAAACGTATTTATAAGACCAAGTAGATAGAGATTTGAGTGGGAGCTAAGAGAAAAAGCTTTTAAATTATCTTTTTCAGATAATATTATTAATTCTAGTTCTAGCGCAAATGTCTAAATTTGAGAATGAGCGGGTCTAGTCTTTTTTTAATTGTAGTATTTATCAAAAAATATTAATTATTATATAAAAATTATTTGATGATAAATATTATTAATTGAGAAATAATTATTTGCAAAATATTTTTATAATCAGGCATTTGCAAATCCAAGTGGGAGAAAAGCGGCAGCACACCGTCCGGGAACTACGAGTATGTCGACGTGAACGCCGGCGGCGGCGACCGCTACATTGTGGAGGTATATTTAGCTAGAGAGTTCAACATCGCGAGGCCCAGTGCGGCCTACGCCTCATTGCTAGAGGGGTTTCCGGCAATCGTGGTGGCGAAGGGGGAGGAGGTGAAGCAATTGGTGAGGCAAATGTCAAAGGCGGTTCGAAAGTCGTTGAAGAGCGTGGAGCTGAACGTGCCGCCGTGGCGCCGCCTGGCCTACATGCAGGCCAAGTGGTTTGCCGCCTATAGGCGAACCACTAATGAGATTCCGACGACCGAGACATTCAAAAATTTGGCGGGAAATAATAGAAGGGTGGGTTTTGTGGCGGTGGCTGCTGCTGCTGCGGTGACGCCGTTTTGCAGAGAGGATTTTGGCGCCAAACGTGGAGTTAGATTTGGTAATTTGGCTGCTGCTTTCATGGACGAGGATCTGGAAATGCATGCTGCTCCAGTTTTCATGCATGACTACTAGTTTACTCAATTAGTATGTTTTATTTGATTTTTTTCCATCTAAAAAATAAAAATTAAAAATGAGTTAAGAGTAGATATATATATTTGGTTTGAGGAAGTAATTTTGCAGTCCTTCACTAATGATTTAAGGACAGCTAGCCTCACCGATATTGGTTCACTGTATGTGTGTATATATAGTTAATTAGCTATGGTTTGTTGGTTTTAAATTAATTGATGTAAATATTTTGTGCGATTGTTTATATAAAATAAATACTATATCGAAATGTTGGATTTTATGTTCGAGATTCTATTCTACAATATTAAATAAAGAGTGATGGAGTGCATATGGATAATAATGTTATGTATGAAATTACCAATCCACCAATAATTATTATTGAGCCTTCTTTTTAAAAAGAGCTACTAAAATTTGATCTTAATTCTTATATTTTTCATATTGAACGAGATCATGGATTGTGTATGTCTATATGAAGTTATATAGTTGATAAGAGAGATGATAATAGACGTGCTTATTTAATTGTGGATCCTTATCAATGGATTCTGGATATATCCTCAAAATATGTGGATAAGAATTGTAAAAATGTCTACTAGCTTGGTATAAGAAATATACCAAATGTAATGACCTGTAAAATTTTCCTAATTTATCGTGTATCAGAAATCGCAATAATAAAATTTCGTTACATATATCTTGTAATGTCGATCTCTATTGATTTTGGTAGCAACTGTTTTCGTGCACCTTATAGTCCTTGCGTAATAATAGACGTTGTGCAAGCTTGTTCGATGATGAGATCATTACACAGACGATCGAATAAATTATTTCAGTGCCCGATCGATGGTCAAAGTTCAGTTAGATAATGATAATACTTAGCAAAGTATTTAACTAATCAGTAGTATGATTATATACTATAGAGGATATATGTTTAGCGTCATAATGTTTCTTTATATTAGAAAGGTGAATAGTTAGGGTCTTATTATCAATTGGTTTAATTTTGTCATTTGCTAGTATTAGTATGGTTCATGTGAGATGATTAATTAACTAATCTTTGCTTTCTTAGTTGAGAATGATTATTAGATTAATGTTGTGATGATAGATAAAGGATAATTAGAGTTCTAACTTTACCTTAGCAAGAGTTTATCATTGTGTATAAACTTAGCATACAACTACTTGCAGAGAAGAAGCACTACACCCGTATAACATATACATATAGTATAGAGTGCAAGCATAGAATATATATATATACATACGTCTGCAGCAATCAAGAATAGGAAGTGTAAAAACATAGACTTGAGTTAAATGCAAGAAGAACCACCACTACTGCTATACTCTATGCCTTACAACCGAGACCAAGAACCCTCTATAGACCCTAAGACTCCAACATTTAATCTATCCCTACCCAAAGATCTATCCCACATCAATGCAAGATCGTGGAATGATGCTGAAACAGCTGTGGAAGTGAAGACAAAGAAGAAGGAAATCACATCATAGCAGTCGAATAGTACATTTGCTCCAACTCTTCCAGAATCAAATCTGCACCAAGATATCACCATTAATATATATATATATGCAAAAGTCAACACTTTCTGAAACCTAGCAAATCCACACTTAAGTTATAGCTATGGAGTAGGCAACTAGAGTGATGTAGATGATTTATGAACTAGAAACAACTTAGCTAGAAGCTCGCTTAATCATACACGCTGAAGAGCTTAATAGAAACACTCCTCTATACCTCAAAGAACTCAGACTTCACAACCATATTCTCTCACTCACACAAGCTCCTAGACGCAGCCATACAATCATACAAGAGAAGAGCCTCTTCACCCACCCAAATCCAGTTGAAGAATAGCAAGGTAAGCTTAGAAACAACCTAACAGTCTAAGTGCTGGATACCACTGGAACACTTCATCTTATTCTCTTTCAAGAATTCAGTTTCTCACCCCAAAAAGCTTTTACAGAAACAGCCTCTATCCACACTCTGAGAAGTCACCCATTCAGAATTTTCAGAACTAAAGGTAAACCTAGAACCAGTTTCAGTTGTGTTTTTGCAGTTCTAGTAATGAGTTAAAACTTATGCAAGCATGCAAAACCTAGGACTTCAAATAAGGTTACAAACTGGGAATATAAGCTTATTGGTTTAAGAACTTAAAAATAAGCAGTATAGATATATGTGTACACGGTTAAAACCTTCTATTGTTCTTAAGTTCAGAAGCACTTGATTCACCTTTTTCTGCTTTAAAGGTTTAAGTTAGGGTTGTAGATTAAGAACTTAGAGAAATAAAAAGCTTTTAGATCTTTATTTCTTATATTAACCCTTAGATTTCAGAACATATATACATATCTATATGCATGTAGATCCAGGATGAGAAACACATAAAAGCTTTTGCGAAGTTTCTGACGTAGAACTAAAACATAGCCAGTCAAAATTCTTATAGCATAACTGAAGAGAATTTAATTACAGTAAGAAATAGTGTAATCGTTTTAATCAGAAGCTAAACTAATGAAATTGAATCCAAATAAAAGAAATTGGGAAAGATATGGGAAATTACCTAAGAGGAGCCAAGACTTGCAACCCAGAAGCAGCTCCGACCACCCCACCGTCCCTTTTCCCTATTAAAATCGAGAAAGAACAAAAAATAAAGATTTAGAAATTTAAGTTGAATTGTATAAATTAAGACTTTAAAATTGTGAATAAAAAGCATACAAGAACGATGATGAATTAAAAAGATTTAGAAGAGAAAAACAGATAGCGAAGCAGCGAGAGTCGAGCAGTGAGCGAAGCAACGAGAGCAGATAGTGAGACCAAAGGCGAGCAGGTAGTGAGACAGAAGGAAGCAGATAGTGAAAAAGGTGGTGAGCAGCAGTGAGGAGAAAGAAAGAAGAGAACAGCTTGAGGAAGAATCGATTACTATCTGTTTGGGAGAGAAGCAGATCGATGTTGAAACAGGAGGAGCAGATCGATGTAGGAGCAGCGAGAGCAGAGAAAGGGTGAAAGCAGATAGTAGAAAACAGATAGTAGAAAGCAGATAGTAGAAAACAGATAGTAGAAAACAGATAGAAGAAAGCAGATAGTAGAAAACAGATAGTAGAAAGCAGATAGTAGAAAGCAGATAGTAAAGGGCGAAGCAGATCGAGAAGAACAGAAGGAGTAAAACAGATAGTGAAAATAGAAGGAGTAAAACAGATAGTGAAAGCAGAAGGAGCAAAGCAGATAGTGAAAAACGAAAAGCAAGAAGCAGATCGAGTAATAAGGAATTGTATAAATGGGTGGAATAGAAATAAATTCCGAACGGACCGAACTTAGTTTTCTAATGGGCTGTGGCATAATAAAAGGATTGGGCCAGAATTAATAAAATTAGACGGGCTAGCAATTAAATCAGATTGGGCCGAATTACCTAATACTAGACTGGGCTTGATTTAATTTCTATAGACTTATTTAATTATGTTGAGAGGCCCAGATGAGTATTAAAAATGGATTTAATTATCCCTTAATTATGGATTAGTATGAAACCCCTAAATGGTTACTAAATAAATAAATACTAATAATTAGATCTTTGAATAAGCATTTAGACTAGAATTTAATTAATTCAAGTTAGTATCTCGACTAAGTATAGTACCTTTATTGGGAAAGGACTTAGAATATATATTAAGGAGATCCAGTAATTAGATGATTATTAGAACTCTTTAATAATGGTAGTTGCAGTAAGTACTAAGGACTCGATTTTAAATCGAGTAATAATTAGAATAAATCTATGAAATAATAGCATATTATTTCATCTCGATTAGATAAGACAACTTAATACTCACGATGAGTATTTTTCTCCTAATTACGATTAAGGTTCGGCGAAGGAGAAGTTCAATCAACCTACACCAGATCATCACTAGAAGAAGAAGCACAGCAGGTAGGCTTTCTTTTACAAGTCAAAATCGTATGCGTCGTACCAAAATTATGATTTTCACTTTAGAATGCTTAGAATTTCAAATGTTATGAAGTATTGCATTGTCGAAAATGTTTATATTTTGGTATGATGCGTATCTGTTGATATTTAATCGATTTCGGACCTTTAAAGATTTATATCTTGAAGGTTAGTGTACACCAGAACCGTGAGTCATCTTAGCGGGTTGGCCGGTTCAGTGTCCGCGGAAAGTGGCCACTTTCCCGACACACAGAATTACAGATATGTATGATTACTCCAGAACTTAGACTGGCCAGTCGAACTTTTAAGATCACAAAAGAATTTAGTGAACATAGGTTCTTTAGTGACAAAAATCCCTATGTTGCACTGTATTACGGCAATTGCGAATATATCAGTACGAATGTGATTTCGGCATGTGTTTACTGAGTACTTTCGTACTCAGCCCTGCATATATTTATAAATGTGCAGGATAAGTCGCGATGGCGAAGTGGAAGGCTCAGCGGTGGTTTTGTTGAACTTTTAACGTTATTACTCTCGGTGGTTTATATGTCTTCATACATGTAAATCTAGATATTGATCCAGTTTCCGCTGCCAGACTTTGTTTTTAGACCCAAGAATTTAATTGTATCTATCTCGTTCTCGAACTATGTATTCAGACTTGTTCCTGTTATCGTAATTCTAGATGTTGTATTAATCCCTGTTGTTTTCGAACGTAAAGTTCTCATTGATGTATTGGACTTCGGTCATACATCTCTATCAAAATCTTCCCCTTTGATGTACGTTTCACTTTTATCCATTTATCAACGTTTGCGTTGTGTTTCATTATCCGTATATTTCCTTTTAGTCACGTTTTCCTCGATTTTACTTAGAGAAGTGAAATGGGGACGTGACACCAAATGTTATAATTTGGATGTTGTGAAAGTTTCTTTTAGTTCAAAATGATAAATATGTAAAATCAAGTCCCATATTCTATGTTATATACTCCCTCCGTCCCACCTTAAATGTCCACTTTATATTCATATGGGTGCATTATAATAATGAAATGAGACATTTAAGGTGGGATGGAGGGAGTATAAAACATATATAACAAACATTGACAACAATTCAGTCATTCTGATAGATAGGAGAAACCTTACCTATTTTTTCGATTTTGATTTTCGTAATCTGATTAAAAGAATCAAAATTCAAATATTAACTTACATTATTGTTTTATACATCTCATGAAAAAAGGATTTCTTTCTTCGTTTCTTTCATATGTTTCAAATGTTTATTTGAAATTAGTGATGAGTCAATTCAAAAAGAAAGACGGATTGTCCTATAAAGATCAAAGGCGATGCTTATTGTCCAATTTTCTTCAAACCCAACCCAATCAAACACTTATTCGTTTATATATTTTACGTTTATAATCTAGTTTTAATATATAAACCGAATATTCAGGTATCAAATTTGGCTTATTTTATGTTGCTTCGTATCTAAATCTACTAATTTCTTCATTATTTGTAACAGTTCTTTACTTGGGGGGATGTAATATTTCTATTCCACACCTATTTGGTCCTGAATTGTTTGACATAAATAAAAGAGGGCAAGTTTTTGGAACAATAATAAGTATCTTTATTACAATGGCTAAAACTTATTTGTTCTTATTCATTTCTATTGCAACAAGATGGACTTTACCAAGATTGAGAATGGACCAACTATTAAATGTTGGATGGAAATTTCTTTTACCTATTTCTGTAGGTAATCTATTATTAACGACTTCGTTCCAACTTCTTTCACTGTAAAGGAATAGAATATTCTATTCTTCCTAACTTGTCTCAAACAAGAGAAAGAAACGAGTAAAATTATTTATAGCTATTCCGACATGTTCCCTATGCTAACTCAGTTCTTGAACTCTAGTCAACAACCAACACGAGCTGCCAGATAAATTGGTCAAGGTCTCGTGATTATCAATGTCTAAAGAATATGAGCTTTCTACTTATAATCATCATGAATTGAATTATAATCAAATTTCTTTAGGTCGGTTACCGGTATCAATAATTGAAGATTACACAATTCGAATAATTTCTTCGAATTTATCTCAACTCAACAATATATAAAACTCTCGATTCGCAAAACATTTACAAATAAAAAAAGCTTTTGCCTTTATTTTGGAGTTAAAGGAATGAGGTTTTTGTATGGTCAATACAAAAGAACGGTTGGTTGGTGAGAATCGTGACTTGATTTTCAATGAAAATCAAATGAGTTTCTATTCGAATTTCGAATAATGTAATTATTTAATAATAGAAAATAGAAAGATAAAGTTTTAACATTTGCTTTCGAAACTAAATAAAAAAAGTAGTCATGTATTTACATCAATCCAAATCATCTCCATTCATTCAAATTAAATTCAATTAAAATTAAGAAGTATGTTAAAAAAAAAAAAAAAAACTTCTTTTTTCCTAGTTAGGTCAACAAAGACATGAAATATTTCGATTTTTTTGATAAAATCAAATGGATTTATCCGGACCAATACATGATTTTCTTTTAGTCTCTCTAGGATCGGTTCTTATATTAGGAAGTCTGGCAATCGTATTCACTACAAAAATGTTGAGTATATGTAACAAATTGTGTGAGGAAATTTTTGTTTTGTTACATTTGCATATCATATATGAGTATATATATTTTCACATTAATCTCAAAGATTCATATCTAATGTGAGGAAATCATATTTTCCTTACATTATACTATATGTGAGGACATTAATATGACGAGTCTGTAACGAAATTTATTTCCTCACACATGATCTTATGTAACGAAATAATAGTTTTTTTGACGAAAAAATTTGTGGCAAATAATCAGTTTTTTTGTAATGATATAATTTCCTCACATATGATATGAAAATGTAACAAAATGTATTTTTCTTACATAAATTTTGTTACATATACTCAATTCTTTGTAGTGATTACTTCTGAATCCAATTTATTCAGCTTTTTCATTGGGATTGGTTCTTTTTGTATATCCTTATTCTATATTCTATCGAACTCATATTTTGTAGCTACTACACAGCTCCTTATTTATGTAGGAGCTATAAATATTTTAATAATTTTTATTGTGATGTTTATGAATGGTTCAGAATATTACCAAGATTTTCATCTTTGGACCATTGGGGATGGAGTTACTTCACTGATTTGTACAAGTCTTTTTATTTCATTAGTTACTACTATTTCAGATATGGACTGGTACAGAATCAGCTAGACTACAAAATCAAATCAAATTTTAGAATAAGATTTGATAAGTAATAGTCAACAAATTGGAATTCATTTAGCAACAAAAATTTTTCTTCCATTTGAACTCATTTCAATAATTCTTTTAGTCGCTTTAATAGGTGCTATTTCTATAGCGCGTCAATAAGAAATCTTTAAAACAAGTAATTGAAGTTGAATTAACTAACACAAAAAGTTTAATTTGTTAATTTGAATTACTGGTTAAAATAATAAAAAAAAATAGAATAGTATAAAAAAAATAGAATAGTAGAATAGTTTAGGCTTTATTTTTAAATCGATCTATTACCAATCTACTTCCTTGTTTCATATTTGTTAGAATCGAATCTATTGAATTATTGTTCAGATTAAAACGAATCAAAATAGATCTTGATAAGGAGTTGATTAATGATGCTCGAACATATACTTGTTTTGAGTGCCTATTTATTTTCTGTTGGTATCTATGGATTAATCACAAGTTGAAATATGGTTAGAGCTCATATGTGCCTTGAACTTCTATTAAATTCAATTAATATAAATTTTGTAACATTTTCTCATATTTTTGATAATCGTCAATTAAGAGTAGACATTTTTTCCATTTTTATTATAACTATTGCAGCCGCTGAAGCAGCTATTGGACCGACTATTGTTTCATCAATTTATCATAATAGAAAATCAACTCGTATTAACCAATCAAACTTGTTGAAAAAATAGTTTTCATTATTGTATCAGTGGAAAATTGACTATTTATAACTAAGTTCAAATTAATCGGTTTGAGACGGATAAGGTATGATCGTAGTTGCAAAAACACAAGAAATCAAAGTATTTTGGTCCTTTTTTCATAAAAAAAATTCGAAAGTAAATTGATTATGATCACTCATTGATTCGTCTGGTATCTAACTATCTAACTATAAGATTCATTTATAAGTTAGTTTACTAGACCGAAAATTTATGACGTTCAAATGTATAGATCCAATGTCACATTCAGTAAAGATTTATGATACATGTATAGGATGTACCCAATGTGTTCGGGCGTGCCCCACCGACATATTAGAAATGATACCCTGGGATGGATGTAAAGCTAAACAAACCGCTTCTCCCCCAAGGACCGAAGACTGCGTTGGTTGTAAGAGTTGTGAATCCGCGTGTCCAACGGATTTTTTGAGCATTCGGGTTTATTTATGGAATGAAACAACTCGCAGTATGGGTCTAGCTTATTGATACATTCCATAAAACTCTACTTGAATCCATTTTATTTTTTTTACCGAAAATTCGTGCTCAATTTAATTTTATTTTGAGCACGAATTTTTCTGGCCCAAGCGTATCTTATCTTTACCACGATCCATTTTCCTTGTTTAACAATAATTTCGGTTTTGTCAATATTTGCAGGTTGCTTCATTTTTTTTCTTCCACATAGGGGAAATAGAGTAATCTGCTGGCATACTATATGTATATGTATCTTAGAGCTTCTTCTAACGACTTATGCATTCTACTATCATTTTCAATCAGACGACCCCCCATTCATCCAACTAGCAGAGGATTATAAATGGATCCTTTTTTTGGATTTTCATTGGAGATTAGGAATAGATGGACTCTCTATAGGACCTATTTTACTAACAGGATTTATCACTACTTTATCTACTTTAGCGGCTTGGCCGGTTACTCGAGATTCTCGATTATTTCATTTCCTAATGTTAGCAATTTACAACGGGCAAATAGGATTATTTTCTTCTCGCGATCTTTTACTTTTTTTCTCATGTGGGAGTTAGAATTAATTCTCGTTTATCTACTTGTATCCATGTGGGGAGGAAAAAAACGTCTGTATTCGGCTAAAAAATTTATTTTGTATACGGCAGGGGGTTCTATTTTTATTAATCAGAATTTTGGGCGTCGGTTTATATAGTTCTACTGCACCAACATTAAATTTTGAAATTGAATAATCATTCCTATCCTATGGCCTTGGAAATATTATTTTATATTGAGTTTTTCCTTGCTTTTGCTGTCAAATTACCAATCATACCCCTACATACATGGTTACCAGATACTCAGGGAGAAGCGGATTATAGTACTTGTATTCTTCTAGCCGGAATCTTATTAAAAATGGGAGTGTATGGATTAATTCGGATCAATATGGAATTATTTCTTCATATGCTCATTCTCCGTTTTCTCCTTGGTTGATAATAGTAGGCGCAATGCAAATAATCTATGCAACTTCAACATCTCTTGGTCAACAGAATTTTAGAAAAAGAATAGCCTATTCCTTTGTTTCTCATATGGGTTTCATTATTATAGAATTGGTTCTATCACATATATGGGGCTCAACGGAGCCCTTTTACAAATAATCTCTCATGAATTTATTGGTGCTGCACTTTTTTTCTTGGCCGGAACAACTTACGATAGAATACATCTTCTTTATCTTGATGAAATGGGTGGAATAGATATTCCAATGCCAAAAATGTTCACGATGTTCAGTAGTTTTTCGATGGCCTACCTCGCATTACCAGGTCTGAGTGGCTTTGTTGCCGAATTAATAGTATTTTTTGGATTAGTTACTAGTCCAAAATTTCTTTTAATGACAAAAATCCTAATTACTTTTGTAATGACAATTGAAATGATATTAACCCCTATTTATTTATTATCTATGTTACGCCAAATTTTCTATGGATACAAGATATTTAACGGCCTAAACTCTTATTTTTTTTACCCGTATTTGTTATTGGGATGTACCCAGATTTCGTTCTTTCACTATCAGTTGAAAAGGTTGAAGTTATCATATCTAATTATTTTTATAGATAGTTTTTTTATTGATAAAAAATTGAAATATTTTATCATTTACAAAAAGGTTCGTTGTCCAATGACAATAAAGAAGCCTTTTTCTTTTGGTATGAAAAAAAAATGAATTTGAACTAGCGAAAGCACCATGACTTTGATTCACGGGGCTCTTGCTAGTTCATAAAATGATATGTGTTGTATGCTTTTCTATTCCTATTGGTAATAACCCCTTTTTGAATATAATTAGATGTTAATCCAAATGAACCATAACTATGTAATCATATCCCTAATAGATTTATTCCAAAATAGCATATCCAAATTATAAGAAATCCAATAAACGCTACAATTGCTTAATTTGTACCCTTCCATTTTAGATTTGTTTGAGTATGTAAATAAATTCTAAATATGATCCAAATAATAAAGGCCCAAGTTTCTTTCGGGTCCCAACTTCAATAGGATCCCCATGCTTTTCGTTAGCCCATACTGCTCCAGAAAGAATTCATATCGTTAAAAAGAGAAATCCTAGACTAATAGCCCGATACCCCCAATAATCCAATTGTTGAATCAATTGCAACTTATAATAATTTATTGGAGAAAAAAAAAGAAGTTTTTTGCAAATCATTTTTTTTCTTTTCCTTGATTCATGTATTCGACTTTACCAAGTAAAAATGACTCGTTAAAATGAAATAAACGATTATTCGTAGAAAAAAATTTCTCTTTTTTCTAACTGTAATGACTAGAATTGATATTGATAATAATGATCCACATAAAAGGGCCACATATCCTAAAATTATCATACTTATGTGCATTATTAACCACTCGGACTGAAGAGCGGGTACTAATATTGTGCATTTGTGTATTTCCGTTAAAAGACCTGAGGTAGCAAAGCCCTGAGAAAAAAGAGCACTTGGGCTAATTATTGTGTTTAGAATATTTTTCTTTTTTTTGAGATATAGAACGATATAAATAAAGGAAAAAAACTCCATGAAAGGAAGATTAACGATTCATATAAATCACTTAGTGGAAAATGTTTTGAATAAATCCAACGAGAAATTAATAATCCTGTTATATACAAAAAGATCATTATCATGCCC
>JAPKLX010000171.1:157948-214929 GCA_026898415.1 Leonotis leonurus
TATGAGTTAATATATGCTCTAAAGTTGAAAATAACATAAAAAAAATTTCCTTAATTATAAAATCCAAATCATAAATGGAATTCATTATTATTCATTATAAGATCAAGAGATCTTTCTCGATCAATCCCCTTGCCCCTCATTCTTGAAGAATCAGATTTTCAAGTTTGAATTTGTTCATTTGGAATCTGAGTTCTTCTACTTCATTTTTATTTAATATTAATTTATTTTTCCCTCTCTTTTTTTTTATATTATTCCTTAAGTCCCATAGGTTTGATCCTGTAGAATTTGACCATTGAACGAAGCGTACAAAAAAAATCGGATTGATTTTTCAATCAAAAGGACTATGTGAAATCATCGGTTTTTCCACTTCCTCTATCCCATAGATACAGAATCAAGAGAGAACCTTTTCTTCTGTATGAATCGATCTTATTCCATTCCAATTCTTTCCCGATACCTCCCAAGAAAAATATCGAATTGGATGGATCCCAAATTGACAGGTTAGTGTAAACTTATCCATGCAGTTATGCACTCTTCGAATAGGAATCCGTTTTCTGAAAGATCCTGGCTTTCGTACTTTGGTGGGTCTCCAAGATCCTTTCGATGACCTATGTTGTGTTGAAGGGATATCTATCTAATTCGATCGATTGCGTAAAGCTCGCGATAGCAACGAAACCGGGGAAAGTATACAGAAAGGATAGTTCTTTTCTATTATATTAGTATTTTCTATTATATTAGATTAGATTATTATTAGTTAGTGATTTAGATTAGTTAGTGATCTTGCTTAGTGAGTCCTTTCTTCCGTGATGAACTATTAGCACCAGTCCTATATTTTGTCTCTGTGGGCCGAGGAGAAAAGGGGCTCGACGTTTACACGAGAGAAGCAAGGAGGTCAACCTCTTTCAAATAGAAAATATACAACATAGATTTTGGCAATGCAATGCAGTTGGACTCTCATGTCGATCCGAATGAATCATCCTTTCCGCGTAGGTAAATCTTTACCTGCTAGGCAAGAGGCTAGCAAATTACAAATTATGTCTCGGTAGGACATGTATTTCTATTACTATGACATTCATAAATGAAGTAGTTAATGGTGGGGTTACCATTATCCTTTTTGTAGTGACGAATCTTGTATGTGTTCTTAAGACTTAAGAAAAAGAATTTGTCCACTTTTCGAGGTCTTAAAGGGGCGTGGAAACACATAAGAACTCTTGAATGGAAAGGGGATGTAATTCCAGTTCCTTCAGAATCGCTAGTCAATCCTATTTCCGATAGGGGCAGTTGACAATTGAATCAGATTTTGACAATTATTTTCATATCTGTAATAGTGCGAAAAGAAGACATGGCTCTAACTTGTTCAAGAATAGTGGCGTTCAGTCTCTCAACCCTTTGACTTAGGATTAGTCAGTTCTATTTCTAAATGGGGGTAGGGAAGGGATATAACTCAGCAGTAGAGTGTCACTTTGATGTGGTGGAAGTCATCAATTCAAGCCTAATTATCCCTAAACCCAATGTGAGTTTTTCTATTTGGATTTGCCCCTCGCTGTGATTCAATAAGAATGGATAAGAGGCTCGTGGGATTGACGTGAGGGGGCAGGGATGCCTATATTTCTGGGAGCGAACTCCAGGCGAATATGAAACGCATGAATACAAGTTATGCTTTCGAATGAAAGACAATTTCGAATCTGTTTTGTCTACGAACAAGGAAGCTATAAGTAATGCAACTATGAATCTCATGGAGAGTTCGATCTTGGCTCAGGATGAACGTTGGCTCAGTGGTGTTTTATCCCAATGTTTTCTTTACGGGCCTAACTTAACAAATGAATTTATTAAATTAAAATTTTTAAAATATGAATAAATGGGTTTATATAAAAAGGACGCGATAAATATTCCGAAAAAAACTATACTGACTGACAAAAGTTTTAAAAATTCATACCAATCTGTTGAATCTTTTAATTTTTGATGTAAAAATCTATTAGAGGGTGCTAACCATTTGGTTAATATATCTAAATATCTTGTAAAAGAAATTCCTATAGATCCAACATATAACGTAAATAGGACTAATAGAAGTAAGGGAAATAACATCGTATTGTCCGACTCATAAGGATAAAAAAAAGGCCTTTTTAGTATCAAAAGGAAGAATATTAATAAAACGTCGTTTGCAACGAACCCTAGCGCCGCTCGGAACAACCCTAGTCAGCGTCGGGTGACTTCCAGAGACCGCTGAGTTTCCTCTCGCTATAAAAAGACACGTCGTGCCATTCATTGGAGAGATCGCAATTCTCCACACTTCGTCCCGACTCCTTTTGGCACGAATTCTTAGACTAGTTTTCCAGCATATTTCCATTATTTTTAGTTCGTCTCGATCCCGCAATCAAGGGTCGAGACTTAGCATTCTAGATAGAATTTTTCGATCCGTTCTTCGTTTTGGAGTTAGCCGTTTACAACATTCGAACACCGTTATTTCCAGATTTTCATTGTCGTTTCCAGACGTACTTCAAGTATTAATTCAAGTTCATTTCTTGCCCTTTAATTATTGTTTTGTTTGCTTACTTTTATCGTTTGTTTCGTTTTATGCTTTCAATTCCTTTCATCGCTTTTAATTTCCAGATTTCTTTCCGTTCTTCTTTCGTCTTCAAATTTCAAGTTCTGTACTTTCCTATATTAGATTTAATTTTCGTTCTTAGTTTAGATTTTAATTGCTTTCTTATTTACTTTCTTCGCCTAGCTATAAAAATCCAAGTCAAACTCTTTTTTAATTGCTTTCCGTTTTTACGAACAAAGAATATAATCGCCCCGGTAAGCCTTCCTTGAGAATACGACTAGGGTCAACTTATTAATCTATAACGAACCCGTTCTCTTGCGAGCAATTTAATAAAATAAATTGGAAGTATATCGGCTGGAAATATTCCTCGTACCCGTTACTGAGTCCCTTTATCGGACAGTGGGTCTGGTCTAAACAACGCCACGTACTGAAAGTTTAAAATAAGTTGAAACAATGAGTGCTCAATTGAGAAGACTGGTCAAGTTTGAGTACTTGGCGCCGGCACAGGGACAAAAAATTCGGGATATCCAAACAATCACCATGACACTTAGACGAGCACACATTTTAACTTAGGTAATCTTATTCTAAAACAGTTAAAATCTCTGATTTGTTCAGATTGATTAGAGTGAAATGTTTGGTCATTTATAACCAAATTTATTTATCTTTAAAAGAACTCGAATGGAATGATTTATCTTAGAAATTCTCTGCTCTTAACAATTAAGGTAGTTTGTTGTTGATTTCATCCATATCTGTGGTCGGGATACCGGGTTTACTGGCTTTAATCCATATTTTCTTTCAAGTTGGTGCAAATATATTTTTTTACTGTTATTAACCTTATATGCTCATTTTTATTTTTTTGGATTTGTGGGACCGGCTTCAAATTTGATTCGCCTCTTTATATTTTGTCTTTTCGTTAATTTTGGGATTAAGATTGGTGTATTATTTAACATTTTCAACTTTTTCCATAAGCACGTTATGATTTTTAAATGGATCAAAACATAAAAAAAAAATTCTTCTCTAAACTTATATTTTTTAAAAATATTTGTTATAATTAGTTCATTTTAAAAAGTAGCAATATTTAATATTTTCAAATTTGTAAACTCAGTGATTTTTTATATTTCACACATTTATTTTTACTAATGTAAAAAAATTGAAAATAATGAAATAAGAAAGTAATATATAACACCTCTTGAGAACCGGTTAGGTACTAATTAGGTTGCTTGTAGAGAGTCGGGTTGGGTCTCATATTTATAGGTCCGAGTTTTTTCGAAGGAGCTTCAAAATTTCAAAACCTAGACAGACTGGGCTAAAAATGGAAAGAACAAATTTGAAATAAAAATCTGAAAATAAAAAAAAATATAAAAATGATCAGGTCGAGCTAGAATCGGAACAGAACAAAAACCATATCTAGCGGGTCAGATCGGTTCTAGACCGACCATAAGCAGGTTTTGACAGGTCAAAAAATTCTCTAATGAAATCAACACAATAAATTTAAAATGAACAATTTACTTATTTTGACTGGTCAGATCGGTTCTAGACCCACCATAAGCAAGGCTGTTGGGTCCAATCTAATGAATCACAAGTACATTTACTTATTTGATCATTCAAATTATAACTTATATATATAAAAAATACGATTAATGTTATTTATATATTTTGATGATAAATTAAAAAACATCATGTATAAATATATAAATTATAATTTAATGTTTATTGAAATTTAAGGATTAATAAAAGTAAAGTTTTTATTATATTAACATAAAGTAATTGTATACAGTATGACAGTATCCATCCTCCAATACTTTATTCATCATACTATTTTAATATATTCAAATTATAAATAAATTTAGTCATTTTAAACATATAATTCAATTAAATATAATAAGATAAATAATAAAACCTAAAGCTCCAATCAACTCAAGTCAAAATAATTAAATTGACTTCATTAAGATAAACCAATTATTTTATAAAAAAGATGGCCAAAATGACACTCATCGGTACGACCCAATTCATTATCAAAACTAAAATTCAATTTTTAAATAAAATACAAGAAACTAGTTTCTAGTTATTGGTAGGAGCATATTGTACAATTGCTTAATTTAAACCTACTCAAATCTTTTCATTTATTTTTCTTTTTAAAAACTAGTTTACTGTCGTGGGATATGTAAGAGAAAATAAAATTCCTGGTTAGGTTTCCTTCTTGGCTTAAAACTAATTTAAGCATTGGAGACAACCTAAGAATGCCAATATTCCGATTAGGTTTCCTTCTTGCTTCTTGCTCACCAAGATAATAATTCACTCTATTTGTGGGCAACAAATATAGTTTCATTTCATTTGAAAATTGAAATTTGAGGAGCCTACAAAGTCCACCAACAAATCAATTAAATTATCACAATGTTAAAACACAACAAAATAAAATACCCATTGCACTAATTAAAATCAATATTACATAAATAATCTATGCAGTTCGGTTCAATTTTGCTATACGCATATCCTGTTAAGATGATATAATTAAGCAATTTACAAATTAGTCTTTTAAAAATAAAAAATTTATTTGATCAATTTCACAAATAAATTAATATGGTAAACATCTATAAATAATAGAGAAATAATTAGTGAAAAACGAAAAACACCAGGCGAAAAGTAAAACAATTATACGAAAGAAAAAAAAGAAATTTTGAGATGACAAGAGTAGTGAAAATGTGAGAAATTCGGTAAGCAGATATGTCGATGAAGAACAACAACCGGCCAGAAAACTCCTCCAATTAATATAGCTACAGCCGAATTACGGCAATTCAAGATCTAAGGGTATTCTGTTTCACCCTGTCTTGGAGTACATGTAGCTTCCCCTTAGTACATCTCAAAAATTGAATTTTCGCAGCAAAAACACAAGTACACATACGAAAAAAAGGGGCTCGATCGGAAAAAATTGGAAATAGCAATAAAGAAAATGATCAAATTATGGAGAGCTTCTAATAAAATTTTGAATTGTGGAGGAGAGCAAATACACAGTCATACAATTGATTGGGAGAAGCCTACCCCTATATATAGGCAAGAAGCTGAAACCCTAATTATTCAGCCCATGAAACGCTATTTTGGTTAATAGATGGGCTGGGCTTATTTTGCATATGAGGATGTTCTTTTTATTTTATTTGATTTAATTTGTTATATTTCTATATTTTTTAGAACTAGTTTGGGTTGAAATATATTTTTAAAATAATTTAAAGTAGTCAATCTCTAAAAGTAAAAATCAGGAACTTGAAAAAAAAATTAAATAAATAAACAGTAGTTATTCTTACTCTAATATCTCTGCCATAATTACATGACCCGCGATAATTATATGATTAAAATCAAGTTATGCTTGTGTAATTACATGTGTGATTGTGAAGATGAAATTACACGAGCACGACTGTCACTTGATCAAATTCGTGGAATTACATGTGTGGTTGTCAGATGAAATTACATGAGCATGATTGTCATGTTCGTGTAACTACATGTGTGATGCTGGAAATAAAATTACACGAGCACGACTGTCACTTGGTCATGCTCGTGTAATTACATTAAGAGCATTAGTAGTGTAATTGTTCAATTACAGTATATGAAACTGAATGAATAAATAAATAACAAAACTACATTACAAGATTATTAGTCATGTAATCGTTCAATTTTGTGCAATTACGAATTTCACATTGAATTAAGGTCATTAAGGTTAAATTAGTAAATTTACAGAAAAAATTGGCTATAGTTAGCATATTTTGTTTGAAGTGGCTAGTATTTACTAAATTATTTGAAAAATGGCTATTATGATATATTAACCAAAATATGTTTATAAAATTTCTTATGGCAAGCTTTGTAATGTTTCTGGTTTTCAGTTCTTGTTATTTGAAGTTTAGCTTAACTTAAGAGTCCAAGTCCCATGTCTTTGATATGTCTGAATTTTGAGCTATATAGTTCATCGTTTTTGTATTTTAGCACCTTTATTAGCTTGTTCTCATTTTCAGCTGCTTAATGTAGATTTTTTTTTTTAATTTGCTGAACTCTGAGCAGGTAAGAAATAGGCAAATTGTTCTTGCTTATAGATCACATAGTCCACCATGAGTTGAACACATTTTTTTTTAGAAAAAGAGAAAAAATATATAAAAGATGGCATAAGAGATGCCTATAAATAATAATACAGATTACAGCATAATCAGTCTTCCTCAAAAGCTAAAAAAACAAGAATACAGACTACAATAGCAGACAGGCACACAGTAAAGCAAGACCAACTAGATATCAAGTAAGAGATTATCACACCACGATCTAAACCAAACTCAACATCACCATGACTAACCTTCTTACTAACAATCCAGCTCCACACAACAGATTTAATAACCCCAATGAGTTTAACACATTATCTCAAGTCAAATAAAGTTTTTGATATTCTGGTCAAATATGTTCCAAGAAAAGATGTTTACGTTCCGAACGAAGTTATTCTTTATAAAAATATCATCGGTTTTAGTTTGAGGGTCTTTTTAGGAATGTCTACTTTGAAAGCTACCTTATTTAATTTATCACTTTTCTCGGTTTTCGTATATGCAGGGTTAGTGAAACCACGTAAACGAATAATGAATAATTCATATTTTATACCTACTAAAATATTCAACAACTTTTCGATCGGTTAAGATAACTGAAGTGTAGCCATGTAAGATGCAATGCTACAAATCTGCTAGTTTTTTGGTAATGCCTTATTAATTTTTAGATTTATATCTCTTTAAGTAATACATCTTCCTTTTGAGTATATTTCTTATTATCAATAACAAAAACTTCAAGGACATCAGACGATATTTTTTAAAACAATATTTCATCTCTCCTTAACATTTTTGCTAGTGACTATCCTGAATTCGTCAAATTTGTGAAAAGCTACACAGAACTTGTTTACAGCATAATTTATGTCGAGGGATCGAAGTGTATCCCACATTTTCTTTGTTATTTCAAAGTTTCAAAATGTGGCATGATAAACTTCTTTCACCATGCTTGATATCAAACATTTTGTAATATTGTCTAATATAGCTTCCTTGTAGTATAGTAGCTTGAATTTTTCACCTTGGGACAATCTATATATATTGCTCTCGAGGTCTATTCTTTCCGCCATAGTGGATCCTGAAACGATAATTGGAGAGAGACAATTTCTAATGGAACCACACATTCAAGCCTGGCTCAATCAATACCGAGACCCCGTGCTAATTATAAAATTAGGCCCTTAATTGGGCATGTTGAGATGAATAAAAATTTGGACCTGTTGAGATGAATAAAATTTTAGTCCTAAAATCTTACTTTCACTTGCTTCTTATTCTGAAAAAGAACTGAGCCTGAGATAGAATAAAAATTTGGGCCCCTTATTTTTTTTGGGCCCTATTCTACAGAGCCTCTTGGGCCGCCTGATAGCCGGGCCTGCGCACATTAAAATATGACACATCTTTATCCAAAAACTCAAGTTTCATAACCACGTCTAGAAAAATCTTTACAATTTTTTATTATAGATGCTTCCATGATAGCAGTATGTAGAGGATAATAAAAAAAACTCTAAATTAGATTAGATCATTTGACCACGAAGATAAAATCATGTTAAACATAAACAACGATCTATTGAACTACAAAATTGTTTCTTTGTTGATCTTTATGAAAATAAATGAAATATTTATATTATGTAAATGAAATAAATACTTAATTGATATATTTATATTATATGAAAAATATACGAAAATATAAGTGTTAACTCAACGAAAACCGTAACAATGGAAATATAATTTTCTCACCAAAGATAAAGAAGGCACATAACAACTCAGTAAAGTAAGCTCTTGTGTAGGTTATAATAAATAACATACACGAGTCGTGTGACTAAAAATATATTACCAAACTGAGTATTATTTTACAGACTCAAAACTCTCTCAACAATAATCTCATGAAACTAGACTGCACTCTCTAGAGGCTAAAGCGGTACACTCAAAACATATAAATATCAAAAGGCGTGACCCTACACTTTGGTTACCCTAGTATATATATAGTTTCTCTTTCAAATTAGTTTCAGATCCACCATCTTCACTTATCCACGTCAGATGAGCGTGAGTAAGGATAGGGCTATCTATTTGTTGACTCAACACTCCTAATTTTGTGGAATTACTTCAAGTGTAGATCTTCAGCGAGTCTCATGCATCTCTCAACGACCCATTACTTTGACTTCGTCTTCTCGAACATCTCGGGCCTAACTTTGATTCAAGTCTCTAGGGTAGACATGTTTTTTCTCTTACAAGACATATGTAAAGAAGGCAAAAACGATTGTTAATATCACAGTCACGAAAAGCATATTAATAGAGTTATGCCAACTTTATCATGAATAATAATGTTAGTGATTTTTTAATAATATTATGTAATTATTATATAATAATTTTACAATAAAAATCACAATAATTTATTTATTACATGAGATAACTAAAGATTTGTCTACCCCGCGTCATTATGTAATAGTGAGACAGTTTATGAGACTAGTCATACACATAATAACAAATAAAAGAACACAAGGAATTGGTAACTCAATTCGGAGCTCAACAACTACGTTTGGGGGGCCACGCCCAAGGGATCAATTCACTATTCAAGAACCTCGAGTTACAAAGGACCTTTTACACTCTAAGGACTCCCCCACGCCTTAAGAAACCTCTTCACTCTCCAACGCTCTTCTCCTAGCTATTGAATCTATCTTCTCATTAGACTAACCAACCCTCGTACCAGCAAGTCCTTAGGATTACCCCTTTGAGTTTATACTTCACTCAATTACAAAAACACTCAACCCAACTCTCAACCTCGCGTCGATCGCAGGAAAAACGTCTATACACACAGGGAATGTGTATAGGATGAATAACGATCCTTCTTTCAAACGCTCAACTCAATATCAATATATGGAAGGTATCTTCTAGGGATGCAAACAAATCAAATATTTTTTATTCGATTCGCGATTCGTATTCGAATTGCTGTATTCGTATTCGAAAATTTTAGATTCGAATTCGAGTACAAATATTTTTTTTGATTCGTTTAGTTATCAAATACAAATACAAATATCATAGTATTCGATTCAATATTCGTAAATATTTTATTTAATATATATAAATATATAATTATATATTTATATAAATTATCTCTTATATAATTTAATTATAATTTTTGAACATAAGCCCAAAACTCCAAAAGGCCAAGTCCAATATTATAACCCAATCCAAATGATTAATAATCAAATATTAATATTAATAAAATAAAATAAAATAAAATAAAACAAAAAAAAGGAGAATAAGCCTGTGGTGTTGCGTAGAATCAAAAAAACAAAGAAAAGAAACGAAGCCCTAGTGAAAATCCGCCGACGACACTCAATAGAAATATTCGCGGTGGCGACACTTGAAGACTACCGACCGGAGTGACCAGAGTCTACTATCGGTCAATCTTCTTCTTCTTCTCTAAAATTACTATCTTAATTGATTTTATTGGAGGGTTACTTTGAATTGCTTGTTTTATTATTGTCATTGTTGAATCAGGGGTCCCTTTTCGTATTTTTTTTCTTTCTTTTTCGAATTTTTTTGCTGTTATGCGTTGTGCTTTAGTAAATTCCATGAATAATACTCCCTCCGTCCTGGCTAAGATGAGGCGTTTCATTAAAATACTCCACCCATTTGAATATAAAACGCCTCATCTTAGTCGAGACGGAGGGAGTACTTCTTATGATTTAAGTAATTCTATATTTTATTTTTGAAAAAAATTATGCAAGTTGCAGCACGCTGCTATTATTTCTATATTTCTGCTCCTTATTTGGATTCCTTTATGATTTTGATGAAGTGGTGTAGGAAGAAGGCTAAGTGGCTAACTGTAGTACTTACAGTTCTAATTTTATTTTATTTTCTTGAAACTCTTTAAGTAGATTATGGCAGCTACAAATTTAACAGAGTTGACATCTGAAGAACCTTTGATTAGAGTAGAAGAGTATGAGGTAAATATTTAATATTATAAAGATTTCTTGAAATACGTATGTTTTTTTTTTGCATTTTGATAATTAAAGACTTGTATTTCAAGGTGGATACAATTGCAATTGAGATAAATGATGACAAAGGTGATGACTACATTCAAGCTGAAGAAATGAATGTTGATGGGGAAAGAAATGCTAATGAAGAAGGTAAAGATGATGAAGATAAAGATAATGAAGGTGGGGAAGCTGAAGGCCATATTGATAAGAAACAAAAGAAGAAGTATTCAGTAGTTCATACTGATTTTATTGAGGTGATTTCTAAGGATGAAAAATCAAAATATCAGTGCATACATTGTAAGAAACTCCCTTCTAAGTCTGCTACCGGCACTACTAGTCATCTTATTAATCACTTAAAGAGATGCATGCATGCAAAAGAAACTCCACACCGATAGGCAAAAGATGTTGCAATTTCAGCCTACCGAAGCCAAGCTCGAGCTGAAACCTTTGACTAATGGTAGATATGACCATTTGAAGCAAAGAGAAGCCATTGCTCATTGGATTTTAATGAACGAGCAACCACTTAATGTGGTGGAATGATGGTTTTACTTTCATGATGAGAGTCAATCTGCCACAGTTTGAAAAGATTAGTCGTACCACTATAAAGAATGATGTCAAGATGGTTTATGAGACATAGAAGAAAAAGCTACGGCTAGAGTTGCTTGGGATGAATAGGATTTCATTGACAACTGATATTTGGAAGTCAAAGGTGCAAAAGATTTCTTATATGTGTGTTACTGGACACTATGTTGATTCACATTGGCAACTTCAAAAGCGACTTCTTAGCTTCATTCCTCTCCCTCCTCCTCACACTGGTATAAATGTTTATATATACTCATTTTTTTTTAATATTCCATCGATTGCTAGTATTTAATTTATATATATTTATTCTTTTCAGGAGTTGATATCTTTGATGGGCTTATGAAATGTACAAAAGATTGGGGGATAGAGCATAAAGTCTTTAGTATCTCTATGGACAATGCTACTAACAATAAACGTGCAGCTGGAATAGCTAAAGATACATTCTCTAAAAGTCGTAAGTTGCCATTGGAAGGTAAGTTGTTTCATGTTCGGTGTACTGCACACATTTTAAATCTTATTGTTCAAGATGGCCTCTCTGAAATCAGAAGCATTATTGAAGATGTCTAGGATAGTGTGCGATTCATTAATCAATCTGAATCTAGGTTGAAGAAATTCTCTGATATTGTGCATCATTTAGGACTCAAAGTGAAAAGATTGATCATAGATTGCGCTACTCGTTGGAACTCTACATATGAGATGTTAATTGAGGCATATAGAGTTAAGGATGCATTCCTTATATTTCAACAAAGAGAGCCATCTTATAGTTCTTGTCCTACAGATGATGATTGGAAAAAAGTGATGGAAGTTATTGATATTTTGGAGGTATTTTATGAAGCTACTCATGTGATGTCAGGAGTTCAGTATCCTACTTCGAATGTTTATCTTGCTGTTGTTTGGAGAGTGAAGCATGTTCTAAAAGAAAATGAAACTCATGTTAATAAGTATATCAGGGAGATGATTAAAGAGATGAAAGAAAAATTTGATAAATATTGGGGAGATTGCAGCCTCTTAATGGCTATTGGAGCAATACTTGATCCTAGGTTCAAAATGAAGTTGGTTGAGTTTGCTTTTAGTCAGTATTATGATGAAGGTTCGAGATGCATTGTATAGCTTGTTCTTTGAATATGTTGATGCAAATAATGCAAAGTCTCGAAAGGGTGCCAATGTAGAAAGATATAATTCTACATGTCCAAACTCCAAATTTGGAGAAAAGATAGTGCCTTCTGGTTTAACTATGTTTAATCAGTATTTGAACACTGTTGAGGTTGATGCTCCTCTCAAATCGGAGCTGGACATTTATTTGGAGGAGGGGGTTATTAGAAGTAAAGAAGGTGATGCAGGTGCAACTTCTGATTTTGATGTCTTGAATTGGTGGAAGGGTCAAGAATTGAAATTCGGTATTTTAGCTAAGATGACCCGCGATATTTTGGCTATACCCATGAGTACAGTGGCATCCGAGGAAACATTTAGTGCAGGTTCGAGAGTGTTAGATTCCCATCGTGCACGATTGTCTACTGAAATGGTAGAAGTTTTGATTTGTGGAGCAGATTGGGTTCGCCATCTTCACGGGATCCAAAAGTCCTTAATGACATATGTGAGTTTATTTATTTTGTGAACTAATTTAAGATATATGTATATTTTTTTCACAATTAAAACTGAATTCTTATTATTTTTTTGTAGGAAGAAGAAAAGCCTATTTATGTCAAGTTGCAAGATTAGTGAAAAGATGAATTGTGGAAGTGTTTTTTTGGCCAATGAACTCACTGTTGAATAATGGAAGTGGAAACTTGGAAGTTTTTTCTTTTTTAGTATTTGTCATATGAGACTTGTGTTGCATGTTAAAGAAATATTCATTGTTATGCATATTTTGATATTGGATAATATGAATGTTGATTTGTTAAAGTAAATGTGTGGTGAATGTATAAGACTTTAGAATGTATTTTTACTTGAATTATATGATTTATAAAAATTAAATTTGAATAATTCAAATAATTCGAATATCATATTCGAATCGAATTCGAATCACAATAAATATTCGAATCGAATTCGAATATTCTACAAATTTTTCGAATACGAATCGAATAGTCGAATATTCGACTCGATTCGATTCGTTTGCATCCCTAGTATCTTCTCTCGTGTGTATGAACAGCGGAAACAAACACAGGAACAGTAGCTCAGATAATCACATAGTAAAAGTACTACTGGCCGGAACTCTCATGTATGGTGTATAAGAAAATATGATCGAGAGGTTCAATTGTTGCAGTCGTCCATGGCCTTTATATATAGGGTATAGACGAAAAACCCTTACAGCAGCATCTTCATTCCCAGGTAATTTGGATCTTGCATATCTTTATTTCAAAATATATCTTCTTGGAGTATCTTGAATATATCTTCTTGGATCTTCTTGAAAGGTAATATACTGTCGGATATCTCCATCAAATGTCTCCCGCGAATTTCCAAACGATCATGATAATGAATAAGGAAAATTATCATGTATAAAAGATTCGCCAGCTGGGAGGGACTGTCTCTCTTTCTTGAAACAGCTCTTGGAACAGGTTGCACGAACTATAGTTCCGAACTAACAAAGACGTCTAAAATAAATTTGTCAACACATGCACGGCTGTGCACTCACAATAACAAAATAAAATATATTATGTGAACATGTATATAGATATATGGTGGAAGAAGTTACATCAAATAGAAACCAACCCTTAGGTGTTAATTAAGATCCATTATAATCAGTTGATTAACATATAGTGGATAAATCGGATCTAATTTTAATTATTTGCAAATATTTTTGGATAAGATGTAAATGATAGCATAGTAAATTTAGATTTGTCAATATCACATAATTTTATTAAATAAATATTAAATTATATCATAATTAATAAACTCTAATCGAAAAGTGATAATTAAGAGTCCTGCAAATAGACGGAAAAAAAATTGCGTCCAATAGGATTTGAACATATACCAAAGATTTAGAAGACCTATGTCATATCCATTAGACAATGGACTATGATTATTATGGTTCCGGATGTTCTAACTACAGGAGAACCAGGAACGGAGAGCCCCCCTTTCCATCCCACTCTTCGGTCGTAAAAATGCTAGTTTCAAGAACGAGTGATTGCCCTTCTACGACTCTTATCGCCCAACCCGAGACCGGACAACTAATGCGTTCCACTTATTGAACAGAGTTCTATGGCCGGTTTGCACAGTCAAGCACCCTTGGGGTAATTGTTCAGCTTAAAACGTGTGTTTAAGTTCTCACAACTAAACGAGGCCTATAGTACGTAGTAACCTGACCATAAGTCGTATCTCAAGGAAGGCTTAGCAGGATTTCCTAATTCAAGTGTCACCGATTAAACAATTAGGTCCTAAACACTCTATCAAGGTGCAAATGTACGATTACTAAGCTAACTAATCAACAACATTTTAAATAATGAATATCCGGAATTAAGGCTCTAGGAGCTAAACATTTGTTTCGATCATCACATGAAATTATTAATACACACATTCACATGCCCATATAGAATTCTTAAGAGCTATCTAATTACGAACCTTCGTATTTGATAATTAGATCGTGACTACGACTTCTGTATTTAGCCACACAATTAAGAACTCAAGTTAAACAAGCAAACTCTCGATTAATATGTTTCCAATTTATAATCGAAGTTGATTGGACCTTGATCCAACACAAGGATCATCTATCGATCTCACCCTATGTCTAACAAATTACGACGGTGATCAATCGGCACAATTTAATTAACATGAATCCAAACAACAAGCCTGAAGTAATAATAACATAAACGATCGAATAAGAAGTTCAACAACTAGTGGAGATCAACTACTCAACCCAATACATAATCATAAACTAGGAACTCATAACAAGAACTTACTAATAATTACACTTATGGGAACAAATAATCAATCTCCACCTTAATCCTCCTTTCTAAAGTTGCAATGCAAGTAAAAGTGCTAAACTAGAGTTCTAAGGTTACAAATTCGAGTTCTTTCTTGAGAGAGATGGGAGTTGCATTCACAATGTCCTGGAAAAGGCTTTAAAAACCCGCAATTAACTGCCAGCCAGCGGCCGATGGCTTCGCTTCACTGGCGCGCGACAACTGCAAGGCCAGCGGTCGCTGACCTTTGCTCTCTGAAAATCCTGCAGCTCCACCCCAGCGGCTGCTGGGCTCTCCGTGTTTACCCCTTCGACTCGGTTTCTCTTCTCCTGCATTCTTCGGCTTGACCTGCTTCACTCGGCTATGCACGTACGACGATAAATGCTCCACACCTAGCTCCAATTCCTCTTCATTCTACCATCCTACATCAAGACATGAAAACACACGACCGGCGTAAAAACGAACTAGAAAAATTATTAAAATGAATAATTTAAAGCCTAGACACGACAAAACGAAGACACAAAACATAACAAAAATATAATAAACAGTAATCTCGTAGTTCCTTTGCAGTATTGGACTTTGGCGGTATTTATCATTCACTTTTGGGATCCGAAATACTGGAAGAATCTTTTCCATTCTTTGGTTATGTATGAAAAGATAGAAATAAAATAACTACAATTTTAAGTGTTCACTTCATCTTGTTCGGTCTGGGTGGTTTTCTTCTAGTTTTTAAGGCTCTTTATTTTGGGGGCATATATGATACTTGAGCTCCGCGGTGCCATAAAAATTATTTACGGTTTGACCTGACATGAATTTTAATAATATATTTTTACTTTTATGGAAATGTGTAGTTAGTAAAGTTTGAATCTCACTTAAAGTATTATTTATGTGTTTTAAACTGAGATGTGTGTAGTAAATGTTGTAATCCATTGTTGTAGAATGAAAGTTTTAAATGTAAACTATTTTCGTAGATAAATTGAGCAATAAATTTAGACATAATTATGGTGGGAAGATATTATGAAGGAAAGATATTATCGGGCATTGCGCACGGGTCAAACATAATAATTCATCAATAATTCAGGCTCATAGTTTGCAAATAGAGTTTGACAGTGAGTGAGTGAGTGATGTATGCACAAAAGAAAAAGGAAATTTTGGTAACCAACCCAAGTTTCCAGTTCAGGTGGTCTCATCAAACGAGTTAGCCAAACACATCATCATTCTGAGCAACATGATTTTTGAAATTGTATGGTCCTATTGCTCAAAATGACTACGTTTGTAGGCCAAAAACAAAAGCTAAATTATTGAGCTCCCGACATATATATTTTCTCTTTTGATAATTTATGATTTTACCAAGATCAGATTAAGCTCCATGATTATTATGAAATGGAGAGAAAAAAAAAGGTTGCCCCTTAGAGCAATTTTCGCTCATTCTTTGACCACAACAACTTTCTCCTCATCACTGAAGTAGTTGTGCCTGTTACCAAAAATTCAGTCGAGTTTTATCATGCTTCGATTCTACACTACTTAATGATAGCAGTAATATACGAACTCACCGAATTTTTCGGGTAAGCTGGTAAATACCGGTGCCAGCCATTACAACGTTCGCACTAAAAAGGTTCCAGTTCTTCTGCAGTCCACCCAAATTGGTTCCCACAAAAATATTAATTGTTGTTAGATAATTTATCATTGTAATGGCAAAGAATATAGACAACAATAACAGATTTCTGTTTACATTATCTAATTCTCAGACTCCTGTTTTATCAATCATGCAGAAAATATGTTGATGGAAACGGGATGTACTAAAAGAATACAGAACATAAGAAAGTCTTTATCTTTTCCCTACATCTCTTTAAACCTTTGTTCTTTGCCTCATCATGGCAAGATGAAATCTGTAACACGACTGTAGGTTTATCTTCCTCTCCTTTGATTTACGTCCACATTCCCAAACAAAAATCTCAAAGAAAGATAAGGAGTAACCCGAAGAAGAGAGAAATAAAAAAAGACCCGAGCATCAAAGATAATGAGAGAAGGGGTATCTATATATACTTATTGATTAGCTTATTAGATAGCATTCTAGGATGATTTAAGCAATTCCCTATTCCTCTGAGAAGAAAGAAATAAAAAGATAAGCAACATTGTAGAAGCTACCCATTAAATTGTCCTACATCGACTTGGTAAAGGTTCCTGACTCAATATATAGGTTGAAACACCCTCCCTTCTTATAAGGCCTTTTAAGGGGTGAATAAAGGGTTCCAATTCTATATGTGTTATGGCTAGCAATGAAAGAATTGACGAGCTTGGGAAAAGATATGAATTTGGGAGAGGAAAAGGTAAGGTTGGAAGTGGAGATGAACAATTGCTGGACGGGGAAGGCGTCCATCATGCATCCAACTAGAGTTGCTATTGAAAATGTTAAGAGTTGCTATTTGGTTTTGTTGGGTTTTTTGCTAATTTAGTTGTGGGTTTGTTGTTTTCGTTTGGGCCTTGATGTTAGTTTTTGTGTTGGGCCCTGTTATGTTTGAAACGAGTGGTAGTGATATTGTAGTACCTATTAATATGTTTTAGCTGGAGAATGAAGAGGGGAAGATATTACACAATTCTATTTCTTCTCTCCCAAGTTCTCTCTCTTTCTCTCTCTATATATTCTTCTATATCTCACTGTTGTGGCTACTGTTACATTACAATCGGACTATAAATCATATACAATAGTTGGGCCCATTACAATTGGTATCATCTGTGGTTCGCGATGGCTGAAGCTACTCGATTCAAGGACCTGTTGGAAGCTCAAAAGAAGGTGGATCAAATTCTCCAAGTTGAATCATTAAAGAGGGAAGCTACGGAGATGAAGCTGCAAGAACAAATTGATGGTATGAGTACAAAACTGAATGAGAAATTTGAACATTTAACTAACACATTAGCTGAACTGCAACTTCAACTCCTCAACCGAAGAGGGGAAGCTGAATCTGATTCTATTTTGGGTCCTCGTTCTATGGGAAATTTCTCGGGTTCTCACAATGGTGGTGGGTCACGTTGGAGAGTTGATTCCCAACAACTTCCATTTCACACACCTTCACCTAAGTTAGAATTTCCTAAGTTTGATGGCACTAACCCAAGGGCATGGGTTTTAAAATGCAACAGCTACTTTAAAATCATTCATCATTTAAGTGATTCTCAGAAAATATACCTTGCCTCTATGCATTTGGAAGGGAGGGCCTTACAATGGTTTCAGAATCTTGGCGAAGTTCAGCCTGATGTTACGTGGGAGCAATTCCTTGAAATTGTTTCTGTAAGGTTTGAGGGAATCAGAGATACCAAGGTTATTGTAGAGTTTAATAAACTAAAGCAAACGGGTACTTATCTTGATTATGTTGATCAGTTTGAGGAGCTTAAATCTTACATGTTGTTGAATAGTCAAAACAAATTTTCTGAGGACTATTTTGTGGCAAGTTTTATTAGTGGTTTGAGTGAAGAGTTGCAATCCTTTGTAAGCATGTTCAAGCCTACGACATTGGAGCAGGCTATTGAGTTGGGTGGTCAGCAACTAAACACACTGGATATTATTGCTAAGAGGATGAAGGTGGCCCCTAAAACATTTCCATCAACAGCTATCTACAGGAAACCAGACCCACCTCCACCTCCTAAGGCCAACACTCTACCCACAATTAAACCTCCTACTCACCTCCTAACTAAAGCTGAGATGGCTGCCCGTAGGCAGAAAGGGCTCTGTTACAACTGCGATGAACAATTCTCTGCAGGTCACAGGTGTAAAAATCGAGTCAGCTATCTTATGATGACAGAGGAGGAAGAGTTCAATTATTTGCAGGATCATCAAATTGAGTCTAATGCAGAGGAGACTAGTGAGCAATTGATGGAGGAGATTCAACTTTCTATGCAAGCTGTGGGAGATGGTGGAGTGACAACTATGAAGCTGATTGGGGAGTTCAATGACCATAAATTGCACATCTTAGTGGACACGGGGAGCACGCTAAGTTTTTTGCAAAATCAAACGGCAAAGAAACTCAAATGCGTAGTTGAAGAGGGAAAACCAATTTTGGTGAGAGTGGCTAATGGACATAAGATGGTCAGCACTCAACAGGCGACCAATTTCAGATGGAATATTCAGGGAAATGTGTTCACTTATTCCCCAAGAATTTTAGATAATATTGGTTATGACTTAATCTTAGGAGGAGATTGGCTTAAGCATTGCACTCCTATTGCATTAGATTACAAAAAAATGGCTATCTCTGTTCATTTAAATGGAAAGAAGGTTACATTGCAAGCTTCAGATTTGGCAGCAGAGTGTCAACTTATCACAGGGGTTTCTCTATATAGCCTTCTACACAAAAATCAGGAAGTGGTTGATGAGCTATACTTAATTGCCACCCAAGGACAGGAGGCACAACAACACGAAGAACTCAGTGACCTACTTGATGAATTCAAAGATGTCTTTGAGGAACCTACGACACTACCACCAGCCAGGGGTGTGGAACATCACATTACCTTAAAACCTAATAGCATTCCCAAACACCAATATCCTTACAGGACTTCTCACAAACACAAAGATGAAATAGAGAAGATTGTCAAGGAAATGCTAAAGGCGGGTATCATTCAACACAGTAGGAGTCCATTTGCTTCCCCGGTGATTTTGGTTAAGAAGAAGGATAATACTTGGCGAATGTGTGTGGACTACAGGTACTTGAATTCCCTAACTGTCAAACATGATTTTCCAATACCACTTATTGATGAATTGTTAGATGAGTTATGGGGAGCCAAGTTCTTTTCTAAATTGGACTTAAGGTCTGGTTATTTTCAGATTTTGGTCAAACCTGAGGATAGGTTTTTGACAGCATTTAGCACACACCATGGGCATTTCGAATTTTTAGTTATGCCATTTGGGTTGTGTAACGCCCCTGCCACCTTCCAATCTTTGATGAATAGAGTGTTTGAACAACAACTACGTAAGAGTGTATTGGTGTTTTTTGACGATATTTTGGTGTATAGCAAAACTTGGGCTGACCATGTTCAACACCTAAGGGTGGTGCTTTACTTACTCAGATTGCATACCCTCTATGCAAAGCGGAGCAAATGTCAGTTTGGACAGCGTCGAATAGAGTATTTGGGGCATGTTATATCACAGGATGGGGTGTCCACGGATCCTGAAAAGATATCTAGCATGATCAATTGGCCTATTCCTAAGTCTATTAAACAGCTCAGAGGTTTTCTTGGACTCACCGGGTATTATAGGAAATTCATTAAAGGCTATGGTCTCATCAGTAGACCATTAACTGACCTGCTCAAAGGGGACAATTTCGTTTGGACAGAGGCTGCTACAACTGCTTTCAACAAGCTTAAGGAAGCCATGACCTCTGCCCCAGTACTTGCCCTTCCTGATTTTACCAAACCATTTGTGTTGGAAACGGATGCTAGTGGATTTGGAGTTGGGGCTGTCTTAATGCAAGACAAGAGACCTATAGCCTACATGAGCAAAACACTCGGTCCCAGGAACCAGTTACTCTCCATATATGAAAGAGAGTTTTTAGCTGTTCTTATGGCTATTCAAAAGTGGAGATCTTACTTACAGGGCCATAAGTTCACTATTCGTACAGATCAACAAGCTTTAAAATATTTGTTGGATCAAAAATCCATGAACCCTACCCAACAAAAGTGGATCACCAAGCTATTGGGACTGAATTATGATATTGAGTATCGAAAAGGGGTGGAAAACACAGCTGCTGATGCTCTTTCTAGATGTGGGGATAAAGAGGGTGTGTGTTCAGCTATTACTATAGTTACTCCAAATTGGGTCAAAAGAGTGAGTCAGAGTTATGAAGGGGATGCCTATTTTTCTCAAATTTTAACTGCCAAGTATCAGAAGGTGGATGCATATACAGAATACACTCTTCACTCTGATATTATGCGATACAAGGGCAGGATTGTCGTTGGATCCTCTACTAACCTAAGGGCTGAGATCATGGCTGAAATGCACAACTCTCCTGTAGGTGGTCATTCTGGAATACAAGGAACATATATGCGGCTGAAAAGATTCTTCTTTTGGCCTAAAATGAAGGAATCAGAGCAGGTCATGATAAGTCTAGATGGAGATCTTCTTGATTCACATGTGTAAGGTCACACGTGCGGGGGCGTTTAGAAGTTACCTATTAAATTATTCCACATCGACTTGGTAAGGGGTGAATGTTTCAATTTCCTTACTACTGGAGTTGATAACCTTGGAACTTTCATCGTTTGAAAAATTGGAGAAATGATTTAGGGGAAACTGAGGCACTTACATCATCCCCAAACAAAACCAAAAGATGAAAATGCGAAGAGGTAAAGTTATTCTCCCTAAAGAGATTGAATTTGATGAAGTGGAGAAATCAATATGTCTGAGATAAATTCTTGTCCAACAATGTTATTGTACCTTCAGAGTAAAAGATATATATTTCATGTAGCTACAAAATTGGAAAATAGAGAAATGCAGCTCGGTGTCAGAAATCTAATTTTCTGAACAATTTAGATTACTGATTATCCTCAAACTAGCTTTTTGGAGCTATTAATTAGCACATCTCATGCAACTATAAAATTGGAAATAGAGAAATGAACCTCCGAGTGGGATATCTGAATTTCTGGACAATTTAGACATCCTCAAATTATCTAACTTTCTGAATAGTTTAGATTATCATGAAATTATATACTTAATATTTTCCTATTCATGCACACACAAGAAATCTTGAGACAGAAACCCCGACACACACAATTAATATTTCATAAAATAAAATACAAGTTATAAAAAACGACGAGCGAGTATAATCATCTCATCACACGATATATAAGCTAACAAGTAACATTTTTTACTAACTAGTGGACTCATATTAGATAACCAAATAAACTTACGGGAGTGATAACCGTACTGTAACGTGACCAAATAACTCCAGTCGATGTGACAGCTGCAGAAGAAAATTTCACATGAATAAACAACATCATTTCCATAAAGATCGAGGGAGAAAATGCAATCTTAGGTGCACTTTATACCATGTCTTTAACTTTAAGCACACAAAATAAATGAAAAGGGAACCAAGAGTTCAATGATCACCAAGCAACCACTTACCAATCTGTTGGGGACACGATACTTTCTTCGGGGGTTTAGCTGAGTCGGCAAGATTGGCGATACTAATGCCCCATTTGAAGGTTGGAGCCCAGAAATGAACTGCAGCATAGACCAAATAAACACAATACTTATATATGAAAACATGTACTTAAAAGGCTGTGGAAAGAGCATAAAAAGATAAAGCAAACTCGATCTCGTAGTCCAGATACAGAACGGGTGCTCCCAACAAAGCAAAATCTTATCCAATTTTGAATCCAAAATGATTCTTGTTAACTAAAGAACTTGATAAATAAGGCAAGATATAACATTTCAGATACATAAATTTCTAAATAGTGAAAATATCGAATATTAAGAATTTTTCCATGCTTCCATTTATCGTATCATTCAAAATAAGGGATGCATGTGAGAGTATTGAGAAAATCACCGATGGTGTGGTGATGCATACATCTTTCTATTAATAAAGCATGATTACAAATATATAATAGAAAGCTACAATTAGGGAAGAAAGATATGGAAATAAAAAAAAAGAATATTTACTATATACATGATTAACGTAATCAGTCATTTAGTCTTATTACCCCTCGTCAAGAGCTGCGTGAGGTGAAGACACACGCAAAGCTTGGAACGCAAAAACTCGAAAGCTAGACGTGGTAAATTTTTTGTGAAAATGTCAGCTAGCTGTAGATGAGATGGAACGAAACGAGAGTCAAATTTACCCGAAGATACAAGCTCACGAACGAAATGATAATCCAAATCTATATGCTTGGCCCTCTTGTGTGCTACCTGATTTTGACTTAGAAAGATAGCACTCTTGTTATCACACAAAAGAATATAGGTCTAGATGGAGGAAGTGATCGGACCTCATGAAGCAAATTTTTGACCCAAACCAGTTCAGTTGTTGCATAAGCCATAACACGATACTCGGATTCATAGTTGGATCAAGCAACAGTCGGTTGTTTCTTAGCGGTCTAAGAAACGAGATTTCCCCCAAGAAAAATAGAGTATCCATAAGTAGAACGACGGGTCTCAATGCAACGAGCCCAATCAGCATCAGAGTAACCCAAAATGGAAAATTCATTATTCTTCTTGAAGGATAGACCATAGTGCACAATGCCCTTAACATAGCAAAGAATCCTTTTTACCCCCAAAAAATGATCATCCGTGGGTGAGTGAAGGAACTGACTAACTAAGCTGACTGCATAGGAAAGACCGGGACGAGTAACAGTCAAATATAGAAGTGCTCCAACAAGAGACCTGTACAAAGTGGGATCACGACATGGAGAACCTTTACTAACGAAAGACTCTCCTAGTGCAAGAGGAGTTGAAATAGGCTTAGAATCCAATAACTCAGCATGTTCAAGGATGTCATGTGCATATTTTGCTTGCCCAACAAAGAGACCATCAGAAGTATATGATACTTCAAGCCCAAGAAAGTAATTAAGATTACCAAGATCCTTAATGGCAAATTCACGGTGGGTACGAGAGATAAAATTTTGCAGTAAAGAAGAATCATTACCCGTTATTATAATGTCATCCACATATAACAACAAATAAATGATAGAGGTACCTCTATGGAAATGAAAGAGGGAATAGTCACTGCGACTTTGAAGAAAACCAAGGCTTAAGAGATACGTGCTGAACCTCTGGTACCACGCAAGAGGAGCCTGAAGAAGACCATATAAAGCTTTCTTTAACTTACAAACATGATCAGGAAACCGTGGATCCACAAAGCCCGGAGGTTGAGCCATAAATACAGGTTTGACAAGAACGCCATTAAGAAACGCATTCTTGACATCAAGCTGATGTAGAGGCCAACGGTGTTGTACAGAGATAGCCAAGATAATCCGAACAGTAGCAGCCTTAACAACTGGACTGAAGGTATGATGGAAGTCAGCACCGGAAATCTGTGTGAAGCCTTGGGCAACAAGTCGAGCTTTGTGGCGCTCAATAGAGCCATCAGCATGAAACTTCGTGCGAAAAAACCACTTCGAACCTACTATGTTTGCACCAGGGGGACGGGGCACCAAAGCCCATGTATTGTTCGACCGAAGAGCATTAATTTCTTCTTGCATAGCGGCAAGCCACTCCGGATGCTTAGCAATAGACTTGAAACCGCGAGGCTCAGAACTCGCCACAAGAGCAAATAGTAGAGCAGTGGACGCCAAGTCAACAGGGTAGCGAGGTTTGAATATGCCAGCACGTACCCTTGTGATCATAGGATGACGCCCAAGAGGCTCAGTAGAAGCTTCAGTAGTTTCCGAGCCAGAAAGAGGTGCATCAACATGAGGATGTTCGATAGGAATCTGCTCAACAGGAGGTTGAACCTGGGCTGGATCATGTGGTGGATTTGGTTGGAATTCAGCTGGATCATCCAATGCTGGGAGGATGCGTGCAGGTTCAAGAGCTGGAGATGGGGTGCTCATGGACACGGCGACAGATCGACTAGGCGAAAGGTTGGGTTGAGTAGAGCACTCAGTAACATCCAAGAAGGTAGAGATATCCAAATCACCAATCAAAGTTGTGGATGGAGTTCGAGAAAAAGGAAAGCATTGTTCGTCAAATTGGGCATGACGAGTGGTGAATATGAGAGAATATTCTGAATCATAACAACAGAAACCTTTGTAGATGCTATTGTAACCTAAGAAGATGCAAGGACGGCTACGAGGTTCCAATTTATGAGCAGCATAATCTCGGAGATAAGGAAACACACGACACCCAAATGGTTTAAAGGTTGCATAATTTGGAACATAGCCACATAGAAGCTGAAAAGGAGAAATATCATGTAGAAGTGGGGATGGCAACCTGTTAATCACAAAAACAGCAGTAGCAAATGCATCGAACCAAAGAGATGCAGGAGCATGAGCATGAAATAACATAGATAATCCAGTTTCAGATATGTGACGGTGTTTACGTTCAGCTCTACCATTTTGCTGAGGTGTGTAGGGACATGAAAGTCGATGATGAATACCATTTAAGTGCATAAATCATGTACTTTTGAATTCGTAAATTCAATCCCACCATCAATCTAAAAAATCTTGATTTTACGAGAAAACTGAGTGCAGACAAAGGCATGAAAACAAACCAGTATACCATAAAAATCAGACTTAGCACGTAATGGATAAATCCACGAAAATCGAGAGAAATCATCCACAAAAGCAACATAATAACCAAATCCATCAAAAGTGGTAACAGGTGCAAGTCCCCATAAATCACAATGTATTAAATCAAGAGCATTGTTAGCACGTTTTTCATTCAACTGGAATGGAAGTTTCTTGCTCTTGGCTAACTGACAAGAAGAGCAAACATGGGGACTCGGCAAAATGGAAGTAACAGACAAATGACCAAGTTTATGCAATAACGAAATAATGGAAAATTGGATATGCCACAGGTGTAAATGCCACAAGTCAAAACTAGCCTTCAAGACTTTATTCTGGATTGCTACCACCAAAGCCGGAACCCTTTTATCTAGCAAGTATAAGCCTTTATCACACCTTCCCTGAGCCAGAATTTGTTTTGTCACCCGATTCTGAATCGTAAAGAATTTATCAGAAAATGTAACAGCAACAGGAAAGTCAAAGGTTAATTTACTGATAGATAAAAGATTTTTGGTGATATGAGGCACCACCAAGACATCCAACAATTGAACATCTGCAGATAATTTATGAGAACCAATATGCGAGATACTCAATGCATTTCCATTACCAATAATAACAGAACCATTACTAGAATAAGGCTCGTAAGAATCTAGGGCAGTGGACTGATTTTTCATATGCGCAGAAGCACCCGAATCAAGATACCAATCTGGAGTAGAATATGAGACATTGCAAGATGATGTGAAGGCCTGGGCTAAATTTGCAGATGAAATAGCCTGACGAGCATTGAGAAATTGGGGACATTTGTCCGCATAATGCTCCCCACGACAGATTTGACAACGAGGAACATAAGGTCTGCGCCCCCCGTTATTCAAACTTGGACCTCCATTATGATTCCCTAAAGAGGCACGACGAGAACTAGAATGTTGGCCATGTTCAAAAGAAGAGCCACGATCAGTGGAGTGCCTGCGTCCACCAGTATGACCCGATGATTGATGATTGTTGTTGGACTGCCCATGACCATGAGATGATCCTTGATTCAATGAAGATCCTTGATCAACCATGAATGCTACCTGAGGAGTGGAGCCCTCCATGGCTCGAAGCATAAGATCATATTGTTTTGTTTTTTGGTTCAACAAATCTCGGAAGGTGGGAATAGGAGAGAAAGCCATGCGAGTGTCCGCGAAACCAGCAAATTGAACACCCAATCCACGTAAAAACCAATGACTTTTATCGGTTTCATCCACTGGACGACCAATTGCATTCAATTGATCACATAAAAGTTTAAACTTCTTACCATACTCCTCTACAGAAGAGTCACCTCGACGAAGAGAAATAAGTTCTTCTCGAAGTTGATGTTGACGTGATACTGAAGAGAAAACACCCTTAAGAGTTGACCACGCATGTCGCGAGGTAGATGAATCGATGACTTCCAATGCAACATCTTCAGAAAGAGAGGTATATATCACACTTAGAAGTTTCTTGTCTTTCATCCTCCAAGCCGTGTATGTAGGGTTGACCGATTCAACATCGGTTTCAAACATAATAATCGGCGATGGTGGAACAATAGAGCCATCCAAAAATTCCATCAAATTGAAGCATTCAGCCATATGCATGATTTGACGGCACCAAGGGAGATAGTTAGTGGAATTCAGTTTGATAGCGAACACCATATTGATCATTGTTGTTACAGGTAAGGAATCAGGAGCAGCCATTATATGTACACTTTAGTAATCAGGAGCAGCCATGATGTTCGATCGTCAATTTTTAGAGTGCTTTTACGATGATAAAATAAAAAACAAGATGAACACGAGATTTACGTGGTTCGATCTTTAATTAGATCTACGTCCACGGAGATGAGAAATCCTTTGTATTGGTCTTGAGTTTTTGAGAGAGTATTCAGAAAAAAAATCCCCCTTTAATCTATCTCAGCAGCACTATTTATACATAACAAATTACAGTTACTACGAGCGAGATCGTGGGGTAGTGGGCCGAAGTGACTTCTGGGCTTCTTTATGGGCTGAGCTGTTGGTCTCTTGGGCCGAGCTGCTCTTGGGCCGAGCTGTTCTTGGGCCGGGGTCCAGTTACGTTTGAGCCTTTAGTTTTTATGTTGGGCATGTTAGTGGGGCTACATCCTATCACATCCCCCCCCCCTAAAAGAAGATCATCGACGAAGTGAAGATCTTTGACGATGTTGATGTTATTGCCGAAGTGAAGATCTTGTTGCCAACGAAGTCGAGGTGGTAATTTTGTTGGAGGTGGAAGACAGCTGTTTGTGGAGGCCACGTGGGACACGCGTCGACTGCTTAGTGGTGCATACGAAGAGGCGGGATTTTGAAAAAGGCGGTTGGAAAAAAGGCGGAAATGTTGCCTTTAAAAGCTTGCTTTGTACGCCTTGAAAACACTTTTTCTATTCCTTAAACCCTTACTCTCGCTTTCTGCAAAAATCTTCAAAAGCTCTCTACTTTTTTGCAAAGATTTTTCTCTCGAATTTTCTGATTCCGCCGTCGTTTTTCTCTACCATCACTCTCCCGCATAGATATAGACGTAGAGGATATAGAGAAGGTGACTGTGAGAGTTTTTACTCGCTCTCTCGTTCCTCCCATTTTTAGTGTAGTTGAGTTTTTGCCTTTGGTCGGGTCGGATGCGGCCCTTGAGTATTCGTCTTCGATGAGCGAATCTCATATGTTGAATCTGGCTCGAAAATTTTTGTTTCCAGAGTCGGTAGAGATGGTTTTACCTCGGGTAGAGGATAGGGGCAGTTCTCCACCAATAGGTTTTTTCACTGTGTACGATGACTACCTTCACTTCGGTCTTCGTTTTCCTTTGAACCAAATTTTTGTTGATTTTTTAGAACGATTTAAACTGCCGCTAGGCCAGCTAGCGCCGGCTTCGATTAAGCAGGTCATAGGTTTTTGCATGGAGGTCGGCCGCCGGGGTGGCTCGGCATCGGTAGGGTCATTGCTTAGATTTTTCCGAGCTAAGCGTGGACCGACGGGGTGGGTGTACCTTTTCCCTGTAAATAAATTTAAATTAGAGACCCCGTCAAAGGTGACAAACTGGCAGAAGAAGTTCTTCTTCTGTCGAGCTGAGGGGGTGCCTTTGAATGCTTGGTCGAAGGCCAAGTTCGGCCCCCAGGTCACCGAGGATCCCGTCGGCGAGCTCGAAGCGAGCTTGGTGGACCTCGGCTCCATTAAAAGGGACTACGCCGAGGCCGAGCTGTTGAGGTATGGGCTGAGCCCATACGGCGCTTCCGCCGACGTGGATTTGGGTGAGGTCTCGTTCTAAGTGCCGTGTTATGATATTTAGCCGAGCTGGATGCTGATGTTCTTTCCTTTTGTATTTGCAGTGAATCCGGAAGCTCTCCAAGTAGTGTTGAAGAGGAAGAAGAAGAGGGCGAGGACCTCTTCGGCTGCGGAGAAGACGCCGCGCCGCTCGTCGGCGGAGGGGGCTACTGCCGACCTGCCTCCGCCTATCATTAATGTGGATTCACCTCGGAGGGAGGTGATGGGTAGCTCGGGGGCTCAGGTCTCCGGTTTGGACGCGCCTCAAGGGATGTCGTTTCCCGAGGTGAGTGCAGACTTGCTGCCTTTCTTCTTTTCCCCTTCTTTTTTTTGTGTTAATGTGATGTCCTTGTGTAGGAGGCCGACGTGGCCTTGGGCGGGCTGAGGGCCTTGGCCAATTTTATCGCTGGCGGGGTCGAACAGTTCCGGAGCCTGTCGGCCGAGCTCGAGGCGGCGAGGGCCGAGGCGGCGAAGGCGGCGGAGCAGGAGACGAAGGCGCTCGCCTTTCTAAAGGATGCAGAGAGAAAGGCGGCCGAGCTGGAGCCCGAAGTCACCAACCTGAGGGCCGAATTAGCCGGGGAGCGGGAGAAGATGGCCCTTGCTGCTGCCGAGCAGGGCGGTGTGCTCCGGGCCGTCGCTGAGCGGATTTTCCGCTCCAAGCATTTTGGCAGTGCGGTCACGCAGTTGGTGGGCGCCATGAGTGCTCCGATTACTTCGGCAGCAATCGACCGTATCGCCCAGGACTACCCGGACCTTAACAAGGTCAAATACGGGTACGAGGTGGTATCCGAGGAAGATATGCTGCGGGAGTACGCGGAAGTGCTTTTGGAATGCACTTCGGCTGTCCCGGTGGTGGAGAGGCTGGCGCGGCAGAAGTCTCTTCTTTTAGAGAAGGCAGTTCGGCATTGCCCTGTAGATAGGGACGATAAGCTGGAGGCAGTTATTGCCGAACTGTCAAGAGACGCTACCGGAGGAGGCCAGGAGGGCGGGGCCGACGAGCAAGAGGTCGGTGTGGAATATTTGTAGTTTTTTTTTTTTTTTAGCTTTGTACTTCGTCGCCGTTAGGGCGGCGCTTTTCTGCAACGTATATAAAATACCTTTTATTGAATTGTGTCTGTTTTTGGCTTTTGTAGCCTGCTCTTAACTTCTTCGACACTTCACAGTTTGAACAAGAAATATTTGCACTTCTCGGACTGTTGAGGCGGCCGAGGTCGAAGCTTCGTGTTTGAACAAGAGAAGCTCGACGAAGAGCATGCGAGGTTCTTAGAGCTCGAAGATAAGTTCAAACAAGCCGTGGATGACATCCAAACCTTTAAGGCCATGGTGGAGGAGCACACAGAGTACGAGGACCTCATCCACAAGAGCGGGCGATTGACCATTTACGAGGTTCATACGCAAATTAAGGAAGTTCGCGCTCGGATGAGGAAGTACGCTGAGAAGTACGGAGAGGACTCCTGGCAAGTTCGTGAGCAGGAAGACGGACTTCTCAAGTTGGGATCTATGTACAAGACCGTGCTGAACCGGAATCCGAAGCTGAAGAGGTGGATGCAGTCTAAGAATGCCCAGCTCGACTCGACTTCGCAGGCTTTTTTGGAGGGCAACTTAGCGGATGTGCACCCTCCCAGCGCGGCTCTAACCCGGGAGCAAACGCAAGCTATAATGTCCCGCGGTGGTGGCCGGCGTGCTTCTGGGGGCCGAGGTCGAGTTGCTTCGGCGGGTCGGGGCCGAGGACGGGTCTTCGGCCGCGGTCAAGGGATGGCCTTCTTAGACTCGGTGCTTAGTCCGGGTGCTGGCTCATGCTCGGGTCCGGGCTTTGTAGAGAAGTACCTTAGTTTTAGTAAGCCTTCGGGCTCGGACCCTCCTCCTTAATGTAATATTTTGTTCAAGTGAAATAAAGTTTTATTTCTATTGCATCATTATTTTTCTAAAGCTTTTCTCGATTGTATGATCAAGTTTGCTTCAAGATTGTGTAATGGCTAACTTGAACTCGTAGTTACTTCGTCTAATGCCGAAGTTAAATCTTTAAGTAGATACTTCGTCTTAAGACGAAGTTGAGGCTTTCGAGCGGCTACTTCGTCTAAGGGCAAAGTTGAAGCCTTAAGTAACCACTTTGTCTGAAGACAAAGTTTGGGCTTTTAAAGAGCCACTTCGTTTAAGGACAAAGTTTAGGCTTTCAAGTAGCCACTTCGTTTAAGGACGAAGTTAAGGCTTTTAGATAGCCACTTCGTTTAAGGACGAAGTTTGGGCTTTTAAGCGGTTACTTCGTCTAAGGACGAAGTTAAAGCTTTAAGTAGCCACTTCATTTAAGAACGAAGTTAAGGCTTTTAGATAGCTACTTCGTTTAAGGACGAAGTTTGGGCTTTTAAGCGGCTACTTCGTCTAAGGACGAAGTTAAAGCCTTAAGTAGCCACTTCGTTTAAGGACGAAGTTTAGGCTTCCTTGTTTGTCGAATTTATCGATAGGAGTGGTCTCCTTATGCGCGTTTAGGTGCTACTCCAAAATTGGAGTTTTGCTTGATTTGGACTCGAGATAACATGTATAAAGAATATAAAGTAACATGGAATGAAAAGTAACTATATCCGAACTATCTTAAACTATAAATAATATTTCTTCAAATGGGAAATGTGCCAAGTTCAGGGCACTGATTCACCAGATAAATGGGCCAGCTTGTACGACCCTTTGCCGAGGACTTCTTGGATTCGGTAGGGTCCTTCCCATGTGGCTTCCAATTTGCCGAACTTCTCTGCCTTACTAACTTCATTGTTCCTAAGCACGAGGTCGCCTATTTGAAACTGCCGATGCTTAACTCGGTTATTATGATACCGAGCTACTTGCTGTTTATACCGAGCTTCTCGTATATAGGCTTGTTCCCGTTTTTCTTCCAGCAAATCCAAGTTAGTTTGAAGTTTTTCTTCGTTATCTTGGACGGCGAAGTTAAGTGTTCGAGGGCTCGGCAAGCCGATCTCTACTGGGATTACTGCCTCAGTTCCGTAGACAAGGCTGTACGGAGTTTCTCCATGTGATGTCCGTGGAGTAGTTCGGTAGGACCACAGAACTTGGGGTAAATTTTCCGCCCAATCTTCCTTGGCCTTGTCGAGGCGGGTTTTTAACCCTTTGACTATTGTTCGGTTTGTGACTTTGGTTTGTCCATTTGCCTGAGGGTGTGCCACCGAAGTGAATTTCTGCTGGATGTGGAGTTCGTCACACCATTCTCGGAATGTCTTGTCCGTGAATTGAGTTCCATTATCTGAGACAAGGACATGGGGTATGCCGAAGCGACAAACTATGTTTTTCCAAACGAAGTTTAGGGTTTTTTTACTTGTAATCCTCGCTAAAGGTTCGGCTTCTACCTACTTCGTAAAATAGTCGATAGCTACTATAAGGAATCGCAGCTGGCTAGGAGCTTGCTCAAACGGGCCAACGATGTCTATCCCCCATTGCATGAATGGCCAAGGACTTTGCATGTTGGTCAGCTCGGTTTGCTTGGTTGGATCCCACACATCTTAGAAGAGGTTGAAGGTATGACTTTCTGTATAGTATTCCCCGATCTAGAATGTACTTAACTGACTTACTCTGAAGCTTCCGAGCTTCGAGCTTTTCAGCAGGGAGTTCGTCTCTTTCTAAGTAATTATGAAGAGGTGTCATCCAGTTCGGTTCGTCATCGGTCACCGTATTTACTTCGGCCTCGTCTATACTTCGAGTTTGTACTTCTTCCACAGGAGAGGCAGTGGATGATGATGCGAGTTTGCTTAGTGCATCAGCTCGGTCATTATCACCTCTCGGGATTCGTATCAACTCGAAGTATAAAAAGCTTTGTTGTAGGGTTTTGACCTTATGGAGATATTTCTTCATCCGTTCACCTCGTGCCTCGTATCTGCCTAACACGTGACTCACTATAATTTGGGAGTCACTGTGGATTTGGACAGCTCGTAGTTGGAGGGTTTGAGCGAGACGAAGTCCTACGATTAGGGCTTCGTATTCCACTTCGTTGTTTGTTGTCGGGAAGTTGAACCGTAGAGCATAAGTGGTTTCTTTTCCTTCCGGACTGACGAGCAAGATTTCGGCTCCACTTCCTTTATGGCCTGATGCTCCGTCCACATAGATTTTCCAACAATCTATTGGAGGTAACTTCGGTGTTTCCTCTTGGATGTTATCCTTGATAGGTTCAGTGGGCTTCGGAAGTTCCGCGAATACTGCTTCTACTAGGAAGTCCGCTAGTGCTTGTCCTTTGATGGCCTGTCGAGGTGCGAAGGAGATCGTGTGTTCGCCGAGCTCTACCGCCCACTTGGCAATTCGTCCTGAAGCTTCAGGCTTTGTGAGTACTTGCCGGAGTGGGAGGTCGGTTAGGACTTGTATTGGATGAGCGTGAAAATATGGTCGAAGTCTTCTTGCGGTGTTCACTAGAGCGAGCGCGGCCTTCTCCAGGGGTTGGTACCTCGTTTTTGGTCCTTTTAGTGCTCGGCTTATGAAGTAGACAGGTAACTGCCGAGGTCCTTCTCGCACTAGGACTGCACTTATTGATTCGTCCGAGGCGGCGAGGTATAGAGAGAGGACTTCGCCTTCCTTTGGGACGGATAAGGTGGGCAGATTTGCGAGGTACTTCTTTCTGTTCTCGAAGGCCAACTTATGCTCGTCGTTCCACTCAAAGTTCGGAGCCTTTTTTAGAATTTTAAAGAATGGAAGTTGCTTCTCGGCGGCTTTAGATAGGAAACGACTTAGTGCAGCCAGGCAGCCCGTCAATCTGTGCACTTCGTGAATAGACTTCGGTACTTGCATTTCCTGGACGACTTTGACTTTCGCTGGGTTGGCTTTTAGTCCTTCGCGAGAGACCCAACACCCTAGGAACTTTCCAGATTGGACCATGAAAGTACATTTTCCCGGGTTTAATTTCAGGTTTACTTCGCGTAGCAGGCTGAAGACGACCTGGAGGTCGTTTAGGCAAGTGTCCACTTCCTTACTTTTGACGACTATGTCGTCGACATATACTTCAACAATCTGACCGATGTGAAGTTCAAATATTTTGTCGACCATCCTTTGGTATGTAGCTCCAGCGTTTTTGAGTCCAAAGGGCATTTTCTTATACGCAAAAATGCCGAAGTCCGTGACGAAGGCTGTCTTCGGAGCGTCTTCGGTGCTCATGAGGACTTGATGATACCCCTTGTATAGGTCTAGGAAACTGAACACCTCGTGACCAACGAGGGCTTCGACCTTCTTATCGATGTTGGGGAGAGGGTAGCAGTCCTTAGGGCAGTGTTTGTTGAGGTCGGTATAATCGACACACATTCGCCACCCTCCTCCTTGTTTCTTTACCATTACGGGGTTGGCCAGCCACGTCGGATATTTCACCTCGAACAGGATATCTGCTTGCCGTAGCTGGCGTACCTCGTCGTGGATCACCTGGTTTCTCTCGGCTGCAAAGGCTCGTTGCTTCTGCCGAACTGGCTTCACCTCGGGGTCGATGTTGAGGTGATGAGTGATGACGCTTGGTGATACCCCAGTCATGTCTAAGGGTGACCAAGCGAAGATGTCTCTGAATTCCCGAAGTAATCGGACAACTTGACTTCAGAGTTCGTTTCCTCCGACGAACCCTACCTTGATGACCTTAGACACGTCGTCTTCGTATAGTACGACGTCTTCAACTGGCTCCACAGGAGGTGACGTCGATTTCATCTCGGGGTTTTGTAATTGCTATGCTTGAGGATGTTGTACCCCAGAACCTCGGAGTGCAACCTGCATGCATTCCTTAGCCTGTGTTTGGTTTCCTCTAAGCGTAATCACCCCGTTCTTAGATGGAATCTTGATCGTTAGGTGGTAGGCCGAGCAGATCGCCCTCGTCGCTATTAGCCAATCACTTCCCAAGATGATGTTGTAGGGGGAATTGTCTTTGACGACGAAGAAGTGGATTATCTTCGTGGAAGATAACGGACTCCTACCAACTGTTACAGGGAGTGAAATAGTGCCATCCGTCAAGGTTTCTTCTTGTGTGAAGTTCTTCAACGGGACGGGTGCTGGTTTTAAGCGTGTTTCTTCAATATCAAGTTTGTCGAAGCAGCTCTTGAAGAGCACGCTTACCGAAGCTCCGCTGTCGATGAACACTCGGTGAACCAATTTATTGGCCACCACAGCTTCGATGATGGTAGCGTCTTGATGAGGTAAGGCATGGGGGACTGGGTCGTCGCTTGAAAAGGTGACGACCTCATCTTTTTTGAACCTTTTTTGTGAAGGTTCTTCTTTTGGTTGACTTCGGGCCTCGGCTCTTAGTGAGGACTTCGTAGAGCCTTGAGGGAGTCCGGTGATGGCAGCGATGACTCCGTCATATTGAGGTTGGTCTTCGTCTTCATCCTCGTCATCGCGCCTTGACTTCTTGTCTTGATGGGGACAGCAATTTTCCCCTCCTCTATTCTTACTTCGTTTGCCTTTTCCCTGAGGTCGGGTATCTTGTTGGTTGCGACCTCGGTATTTGCCGAGGGTACCATCTCGCACTAGGTGGTCTATGTCTGAGGCGAGATTTCGGCAGTCCTCGGTGTCATGGCCGTGGTCATCGTGAAATGTGCAATACTTATCCCTGGATCGTCGCTTCGATCCACTTCGGGACAACGGTGGTGGCTTCTGAAATAAGCTTGTATGAAGCTCGTATATTTCAGCTCGTGGTTTTGTCAGCGGAGTGAGCTGACCTTGATCTTGGTTGGGCCGAGGTCCGAGGCGGGATGCCAGTGGACCTCGCTGTATCCTCTCAAGGGCACCTCGTCGGTTCTGCCCCTGATCAGTACGTTCCTCCCTTTTTCTCTTATCGTGATTTTCAGGTCGGTCTACCGCCCTTTTTCTTCTATCGGCTTCATCCGCCTCGGCGAATGTATCAGCAATCCTCCATAGCTGTTTGGAGGTTTGGGGGCGCTCTTTTACGAGTTCCCTAAAGAGAGTGCCGGAGTGAATGGCATTTTGGAATGCCGAGATGAGGACGTCGTCTGACAGGCGATCGACCTTAAGGCTCTCATTGTAGAACCTAGCCAGGAAGTCGCTAATTGATTCTCCTCGTCCTTGTCTTAGCGTAAGGAGTTGGGCCGAGCTAATCTTAGCTTCGGCTTTCTGGAAGAAACATCGTTCGAAGGCATCTAGGAGGTCGGTGTACGACCCTATGCTGCAGCGCGGGAGGTTGTTGAACTATTTTCGTGCGTTGTCTATTAGTAGTTCGGGAAAGACTTTGCACATGTAGACGTCTTCGGCGAGCCCTTGGTTCAGCATATTATATTGGTATTGTGACAGGAAGTTGCTGGGGTCACAAGAACCCTTATAGGGTTTGATTGGTGGCACCCTATATGTTGATGGGAGCGGAGTGTAGAGTATTTTGTTGGTGAAGGGGGTGGCGATTCGACTGTAAACAGTGAATCTCCCTTCTCTGTGGTCATCTTCGTCACGTCGGGAAGGACCGACGTTTCGACGAGGTGACTTTGAACCATGCCGAGGTGAGGCGAGGTTATTATTCCCCCGACGATCTCGCTGCCTTAGGGGAAGCTCGCCTTCTCCCTGGTTATCCTCGTCACGTCGGGAAGGACCAACGTTTCGACGAGGTGACGTTGAACCACGCCGAGGTGAGACGAGGTTATTATTTCCCCGACGATCTCGCTGCCTTAGGGGAAGCTCGTCTCTCCTGTCCTCGACAATTTGGAGGTTCGGAGGTCTCCGTTGTGGTGGTTCAGTTCTGTCTCCTTCATCTTGACTTCGCTGCCGATGTTGTTCGGCGAACTTGAGGAAGTCTTGTTGGTGGAGGTCTAGATACGCTTTGAGCGCGTCTCCGAGCTGAGGCTGGAGCGCGGTGTTCCCCTGTTGATGATCTTTGTTTGGTTCTCCGCTACTAATAGGGTCGTTGGATCGACCTGAATATACATCTTCCACGTGACCGTCAGGAGTTCGGCGGAGCACGGACTGCCTATTAGGTCGGGCTTGGCGTACATCCCCTTCATTGGTGGATGTATGAGGTGGATTAGTGGGTAGTTCAGCCTGGTTCTGCTTGCCTTGGCAGCAGTAGCTATAGCGGTGGAGCGGGTAGATCTCACCATCGTATCTTCACTCAAAAAATCTTGATCGATATCACAGAATTTATTCGTTCCCACAGACGGCGCCAGTGTTCGATCGTCAATTTTTAGAGTGCTTTTACGATGATAAAATAAAGAACAAGATGAACACGAGATTTACGTGGTTCGATCTTTAATTAGATCTACATCCACGGAGATAAGAAATCCTTTGTATTGGTCTTGAGTTTTTGAGAGAGTATTCAGAAAAAAATCCCCCTTTAATCTATCTCAGCAGCACTATTTATACATAACAAATTATAGTTACTACGAGCGAGATCGTGGGGTAGTGGGCCGAAGTGACTTCTGGGCTTCTTTATGGGCTGAGCTGTTGGTCTCTTGGGCCGAGCTGTTGGTCTCTTGGGCCGAGCTGCTCTTGGGCCGAGCTGTTCTTGGGCCGGGGTCCAGTTACGTTTGAGCCTTTAGTTTTTATGTTGAGCCTGTTAGTGGGGCTACATCCTATCACATGATAGGTACAGTTTAGTAATGGCACGATGGAAGGGACGAGTCCGATGTGAAGATTTGCTCTACGGAAGATGGCAACAGTGGAGAAGAAAAGAAATTAGGATCTGGAGGCTGATACCATGTGAGAGTATTGAGAAAATCATCGATGGTGTGGTGATGCATACATCTTCTATTAATAAAGCATGATTACAAAGATATAATAGAAAGGCTACAATTAGGGAAGAAAGATATGGAAATAAAATAAAGAATATTTATACTATAATACAAATTCGGCTGAAGCTGTCCACTTCAGCCCTTGAAATCCTCTCGGCCTCCCATTTAAGTTTTCCTATTTTTCTAGATTTTTGAAATTTTATCTATATATTAATCATATATAATATTATATATATATATTCTTATTTCCATGTATGCATATGCTATTTATGTTATGTATTTATTTATATGTATATTATAGATCATATTATATAATATTCCATATTTAAGTATTATTTTAATAAATATAATATATATATATATTGGTATATTAATTTGATATTTATATTTTGATGACTAATTTATTAATAATTTATATAGCTTCTGTTCAATCTTTTAAAATCTAATGAAAATTAATGAATTATATAAAAATGTCTAGATTTCTATATTACTATATGTTTTTCAAATTTAGTAAACATAAATTATATAAAAAATTTAAAAACTCACATTATTTGAAAATATTTTTTTAATATATATAATTTATTACACATGATTATTATAACATGCTTTTAATTATATTATTATTCGAACAAACCACATATAATATTTTTGAATATAGATAATAAAAATTGAATGAATTGCATAAAATAATAATATATAAATATAAAAAGTGTATAATCTTTTTATTTATTTATATATCCTATATTAATTGTATATTATTTCATATTCAAGTATCATTTTCATTAATATAAAAAAATAGTCGATGAGTATATTTCGATGTACATTTGATAATTTAATCAAATTGATGATTTTTCGCCATATATCATTATTATATAATGAAATTTAACTTCATTATTACCCACATACTAAGTTATCTATTAGTAGATAGATATTTTAAATGTATTTTATTATTATATTTTACATGTATTTCTTTTATCTTTAAACGAAAAAAATTAACATTCCTAATTATTTATCATAATAATTAAAGATATCCAAACTTATGTCTTTTTTTTGTTCGAGCAAGTATTGAATTCAATTCATGTTCTTTTAATATATCACTATTATATATATATATATATATATATTATATTTATGAAAATCTATATATTATTAATACTATTACGATTCTAATCCTATGTGGCACTCTCAAATCACTCCATTCATATTTATCTAAATTCTCATAATTTTGGGATTAAAAATTATATTAATCATATATAAAATTATATATTCTTATTTCCATGTAGTATATGATATTTATGTTATGTTTTTATTTCTATGTATATTATATATTTTATTATATACGACTCTATATTATTTTTATAAATATAATATATATATATGTATATTTTGATAACTAATTTAATAATAATTTATATATTATTATTTATAAAAAATACCATATAGTGTAACTTCAACATAAAAAATGTCATATTTGTAACTTTTATATGAAAAATACCCAAAAGTTCAAAAATACCATTAAATTTACTATTAAATCACACTACATTCATGTTACATCAATTTTGTATGAAATCATGTTCTATTTTTTGTGGTATATATATATATATTTGAATTTTATATTTAATATTTGATTTAATCAGTACATGATTTTAACGTATTATTTAAATAAAAAATTAGGAATATATACAAAAACGAAAACTCGGTCGTATTTAAAAAAAATCCGGCCGTCGGGTTTTGTTTAAGTACTACCGGATTTTGTTTTAACCGATCGGATTTTTATTTTTGTGTATATTCCTAATTTTTTTTTATTTAATAATATGTATGTGTGATATTGGGCATATATAATTTTTGTTTAATTAAATTGGATGTGTGTAATTTTAAACATATACCAAGTATTTGTTAATTGCAAAAAATAAGAAAATAATTAATTAATACTACATTCCAAAGTAAGATGCAAATCTAATTTTAATTAAGGGTATTTTAGGTAATTTACAATCAAAATTGACATTTTTCACATGTTTTTTACAAAGTGGTTATTTTTCAATTTTTGTTACAAAAGTGGGCATTCTACCCATAGCACCCATTTATATAAGTTATCTACAACCTTTTTTTAATTTGATGAAAATTAATAAATTGTATGAAAATATCTTGATTTCACATTATTTGAACAAAAAATAATTATAATTTATTAAAATAATAATTTATAAATTAAGAATCGTATTTTTTTATTAAAATAATAATTTATAAATATAAGGAATTATATAATCTTCCTATTTATTTATATACCATATATTAATTGTATATTATTTCATATTTATGTACATCCGTCTCACTTCATTAGTCCCATTTTATTATAATATTACACCCAATTGCATATAAAATAGGACTAATGAAGTGGGACAAGGGCTATCATTTTCATTAATATAAAAAAATAGTTAATGAATATATTTCAATGCATTTTTTAGAATTAAATCAAATTGATGATTTTTTGACCGTATATCATTATTAGATAATGAAATTGTGCTTCATTATTACCCAACATATTAAGTTATCCATTAGTGAGTATATATTTTAAATGTTTTTATTATTACGCTTTACATGTATTTTTATTTAATTTTTAATAAAAATTAACATTCCTAATTATATATCATAATAATTAAAGATATATAAACTTATGTATTTTTTGTTCGGGAAAATGTTGAATTCAATTTATGTCATTTTATTCTCAATTCCACAATTAGGCCATGAATTTAGACACCTAAATATACACAATTTTTTTAATTTTATCTTCACCTTTACAATATATCAAATTAATACATCACTTCAAATTTTCTCATTTTTTATATATAATTTTTGAATAAAAAAAGAGTATATATATTTAATTTGTAATCGAATTATAAATATATATATATATATATATGTGTGTGTGTGTGTATGCATATAAATAAATAAGTTCATATAATTTGAGTTTATTTTCATTATTATAAAAAATATTTAATGATTATATTTTAATATCTATTTGATTTTTCAATCAAATTTACGAATTTTGGTTGTATATCATTATTAAATATTGACACTCAACTTCATTATTACATACATATTACTTTTTCTATTAGTGGATAGATATTTTAAATATATTTATTATACTTTAAATTTATTAAATGGTCCATGTATTTTAAAAATATAATATATAATATAATCTAGGGATAAAAAATTTAAATACTCACTTTAATAAATAAAAGATAAAAAAAATATACATTTAAAAATAAGAGATAAAAATATCCACTTATATAAACACATGAGAAAATTGATCATGTGTTTATGCATTTCATTCCACAAAATATTTTGAATTATACGAGCACGTGAAAAAATGTGTGCATTGTAATTACAAATAAATAATTTAAATAATTTTTTCACACTCAATAAAAATTATATATATTTAGTTTTTGTAGCAAACACGAGTATATATATTTAATTTTTAATCAGATTGTGAATGTATATATACATATAAATAAATGAATGCATATAATCTGAGTTTATTTTCATACCGGGTTGAACATGTATGAGTAATTAATGAATAAAGATGTGTAACAAGACATTTATCGATTTTGAGATGAATACGCATACATAAAATTCAAAGAAATTGGTTAGATTTTATGAATATTCAAATATAGTTTATTTTCATCAGTAATATTTATATATATATATATATATTTTTTATATATTCGAATTCATAACACATATTATTATATGGGAGTAAGACGAAATCAATTGGTTCATGATTCATTACATTTGAATCCGAAACCGAAACCAAACTGTTTCCTATACAGTTGCGATTCAAAATTTTAATAATTTTTGACGATTCGGTTCCCATAACTGCTGAGTACGATTATTTTGAACACCTCTAATAATAATGAGTATTAGAACCATTTTTTACTTTACTTTAAAACGAATATGAGTATATAAATTAAATTCAAATATATTTAAAAAAATATATTAAGCTGTTAGTACAAGTTTACTAAGAGACAAGTTTATGATGATTTAATATTTATGATATATATATATATATATCAAATTGTAAATTTATTTTTTTTCATTAATTTTAGAATGATTGCAATTTTATCATTAGCAAATTAACATTATTAACGATTTTTACTATACATATTTAGTATATGAATAAGTAGTTCATATATCTACGATAACAAATAATAATAAAAAAAATGATGTCAAAATTTTTTATAAATTTTATAAAATATTAATCCCGTCGAATTTTGACGGGCAACAATCTAGTTTACTATATACATGATTAATCTAATCAATTATTTAGCCTTATTAATGCGTATAAGAAGCACATGAGATGAGACAACCCTCTTTCAAACAAATTCGGCAACCTTCCTTAATTGCAAATTTGCAATCATGCGCCATTCATTATTTACACCAACGCATACACAAGCAAGCTACAAAGAATAGATAATTCATCCGTATAACAATTATCTACAAATTAAGATTTAGCAAACTCTTCACCTCTTATTAGAATTGCCAGACTGGAAATGGACAGCCATTCAATATTGCAGAAGCAAAACGAATCCCAATAACATTTTGCAAACTACAACATCCTTCTATTCATTGCACGCAAATACACAAACGAATTTCAATAATCCTTTGGAAATAATGTTTTCTTTGTGAATTAACAATCTGAGTAAACGGGAAATTTGTACGTGACTGCAAAAAGAAAATAAAGGAATAACTGTGAAGCGAAACGTATGTTGGTAAACAAAGGCATTAAAGGGATATGAGAGTATGAGATTGTACTGACTGGTTTTAGGACCAGCTGCCGGATGATTCCGAAGAGCTTGCAGTTTCGTTGTCGCCATTGAATCTCTCTCTGTTTCTTCTCCCTCTACAGATTAGCTGAAGAAATAAGATGACGGTGTTTTCCGCCGTTGATCTTTCAATAATACATGGTGGAACTTTATTGTCCCCATTAATTCAATTTTTTTTAATGGATTATTCGAAATCGAAACTTATCGCCTTGAGCATTAAGCTCATTACTATTAGGCCAACACCACGTTGTTAGTGATAATACCATATTTTATTTACGATATTCCTTTTCTATTTGAAAACTTTTTTAATTTGAGTTTTGTTTAACAAATCACTACTACGTGATTTTGTTCGAAAATTAATAGATAATTTATTTCGTTTATTAAGAATATATTGTGAGAGTATGTACAATTGAAGAAATATAAAATATTCCTTTTGTTTATCTACTAGACATGTTACATCATTCACACGTGTATTAACACTGTCTGTCACGCGCAGATGAACATTTTTCGTAATATCTCGTTTAGTAGATATTAAATTGTATTTAAACTATATAATCATAATAAATGTAATTATTTATTTTTATGGTCCACAAATATATAAAATATAAAGTTTAGTGTAAAATGATTAGCTTGTACCAATTTGTCCAATCTCATCGTGTTTGGGGTCATTTTAAATTGGGTAGAGTTAGCCTAAAAATTAATGAGGTCTTTATATTCACAGCTTATACACGTCCATTTCAATGCAGATGGTTCATTTTTAACAACTCTAGGCATGAATTTTAATGAACAACTTGAATGTGTTGTTAGTGGAATAAGAGTCCAACATTATTTATTAATTAAATATGTGTGTTGTGAGTAAATTAAGAATTGTTGATTCATTAATAAATGAACTAAATATGCAGCAAATTAATAAATAACTAAAAAATAAATTAAATACGATGAGAATTTAATAAAGTTCACATTATTTATATATAAATGTGCATTGTTAAATGATAAAAAAAATCAATGGTGTGTCCAATTAGAGGTGTTCACGGTTGTGATAATTTGAAACCAGAACCGAATCGTTGTTGCGGCGGTTCACGGTTTGGAACCGAACCGTGTAGGACGATTTCGGTTATGGTTTCAAACCGCCGGTTACGATTTTGAATCGTAAAAAAAATTAATACTAATATATTTAAAAAAATTTAGAATTTTAATTATTTTAATTACATGCTTATGTATATCATCATTTAATTTCATACCACATAATTAACATTTTAATGTGATACTATAATAACTACGTAAATATTTATTTTAATTTAATATTAATTATATAAAATAACAATATAATGATATATTAATAAAATTTAATAATAATAAATAAAAGATTTTAATGTGTTATTGTCTCGTGAATACATTAATTGAATAACACATTAAACACGAATACATTAATGAAATGAAATAAAATTAAAAGTTATCTACATAAATATACAATATAAGATGCACACTAATAAAAAGTTAATTATTTTAATGTATAATATTGGAATTTAATTAGGTTCTCATTTAGTTAAAATTTATTTTATTTCATTATTAATTTATACATAAGTATTAATGTGTTATTATGAATTATAAATAAATTAATTATAAAAAATATATCTTTATAATATGAGAAATAAAATGAATTATATAAAAAAAATGAGCACAGTTCCAAATGGACGGTTACGGTTCCAAATCGGCGGTTCACGGTTCTGAATTTTGTAACTGTAACCGAACCGTTCTCTACACGGTTACGATTCGAAACTGAACCATCTGGTACAGTTACAATTCTCGAAATTGCCGGTTACAGTTCGATTTTGGTGGTTCCGGTTCTTTTGAACACCTTTATGTCCAATAATGAAATTTAAGTAGATAATATATATTGATGATAGTATTTAAGATTATATATACGATATATTTACCAAAAATAAAAAAATGAATGTATGTACTCCCTCCGTCCACGAAAGTTCTTTACATTTTGTCATTTTCGTCCGTCCACAAAACATCTTTACATTTCAAACTTTCCTTTTATAGTAATTAGACCCACTCAGCTCATACACACAACTAAATTAAAAATAATAAATTGTGTGGGACTCAAATTCCATGCAATACACACAATCACTTAAAAATAATAAATATGGTAGGTCTCAAACTCTAGTCCCCTTACACTCTTACACAAAGTCAAATCACATTATTAAAACTCGTGCCGGATCAAATTGTCAAAATCTTTCATGGACAGATGAAATATATTTTTTGTGGGTGGATCAAAATGAATGAGAGTCATCACATCTACAAAATTGTTATCGATCTTGACACGCATATTAAAAAAGTAATTTGATTAAAATAAATTATAAGTATATTGTATAAATTTGCATCCCACTTAATTTATTTTTTTTTATTGAAATTTGAAAATAAATCAAGAGACAATATTGTTTCCACCAAAATAATAAAATAAGTAATGATTTTTTTTTGTTGGAATATAAGTACATGACTTAGATGACAATATTACATATAAAAGTTAGTATATACTTCATTCACCCGTTATTGTTGACTTGTTTCTTTTGTTCACATAAATTAAGAAATAATGTATAAAAAAAAGTGGTAAGGTCCATATGTGTCACGACACACCTTTACTAACGATAACAAAGTTGGGGGAAATAGTGCTAAAGGAGGGAATATAGAAGCGGGAACGAAATGGGGAAAGACACGATATCGAATAACTAAATAATACTTCAATAGAAAGAGATTCTCAACATGAAAATCTGTACATGGTAACCGTTTTAAAATACTTGAGTCAATGAACACAACATCTCAAGATATTGAATAACGATTTATTCAAAACACTAGATGAGTGTCTGCAGCGGATTTTGGATCTATAACTAAAGTCTACATGTATAAAGACATGCAAGAGTTACTACATAAAGAGTCCGACAAAAACCATTGTTGAACACTAGCTTTTTTATCACAACTCAACCTGTACATTAGAAATCTATTTAGAGCTGAGTACAAAAGTACTCAGTAGACACGTGCTGAAATTGCATTCATACAAATATAATTGTCATTTTCATCTCACAGTGAAACATATGGATTTTATCTGAACAAAACTTATATTCACTAAATTCTTTTTGTAATATCTAAAGTTCTATTGCAATCTAAGTTTTGTAGAATCAACCATATCTTTAGCTTCTAGTAGCAAGGAAGATGACCGCATTCCACTGACATCTAGACAGGTCGCTTGCCGAGATGACTCACAGTCCTAGTTCGAGTAGGATAGTATTTAAATACTTAGTAATTTCTATAAATATTCTCGTAGAATTTTAAATCAATATTTGATTTATTAAATTCTTAATATTTTCATTTGTTTTATCCAATTGATTTAATAATGAGTACTATAATTATTCAAAATAATTTACTTGTAATAATTTATTTTCAAACTAGAATGCTAAATTAAATCTTATAAGGTAATATTAATTTTATTTAATACTCTTTTAGAATTTATTAAAATTAAAAATAATATTACTAATTCATACATTTAACATAGCCCTATCAATCTAATTATTCATATCCAATCTAAATATTAATTACCCAATTTAATTAATTAATAATTAATTTTCTAAGCCTATTATGATTAATTAAAACCGAGTTCATACTAATAAATTTTACTATGTTATGGGCCCGTACTGAATATTTATTTGGCCCGTACGGATTAATTCTTTACGGCCCATACTGAATATATTGGGCTCGGCCCATACTGAAGATTTATTAATCTGGGCCTATATCGAAATATTTATCTGAGCTCGTATTGAAGGTTTAATATTGCACGCAACTCTCAGATTTCACAATACACACATCTTCTCTACTCTATCTCTCAGTCTATTTTTCTCTCACTCGTCTCTCTCTAATCAACTCCACCATCTTACTCTCGGTGCTCTATTGGTACTCTCAGCTCTCTGCTTCTCTCAATTGGACGGAGAGACGCTCGCCGGCGCTCTTGGTGGAAACTCACCGGAGCTCTTCTCCAAAGGTAAGCCAATCTTCTTCTTTTTTCATTTCTTAAATTTCCTAGTTTTGTTCTTAGTTATTTTCTGAAAATTTTACAATTTCTTCTAAATTTCTAACTCTTTCAGTCTCTAACAGAACCTTCCCTCTCACGGCTGCTCTCGGCTCTATCAACGGCGCAGCTCACCGGCGCTCCTCCCGTCAGACGTCGTTGCCTCTCAAAGGTAGAACTTAAATCTCCTTTTTAAATTTCAGCAGGTAAATTTTTATTTCTGTATTTAGTATTCTGCATGTTTCAATTTGTTGTTGGATTTGAATATGAGCTTTTGGATAGAAGCTCTAGTTCTAATCTGAAATCTGTTTCTTTGTATTTTCAATTTGTTTGGGTAGAGTTGAAAGGCAAAGTTCTAATCTTTTTGAATCAGACTCAGTACTTAATTATTTACCCACGTTATGTGATTCCATATTCTGATTGCAATGTATTTCATGCCATTATATTGTTGGATTTATGGCTAGGCTTTTAAATCTTTTAGAATGTTGTTCACCATCTAAATATTTTTCAAGAAGTATGCTATGCTTCATTGAGATTTTCGTAGGTGATGTGGAGATTCATATTGGATGATTATGGGTTGGTGTTAAACTGTTATGGCAATTAAATATGAATTTTTGTCGTCACGACCGCACTTTACTTAGGATAGCAAAGTCGGGGAAACCGTGACTAAGGAAAGGATTGTAGAAGCGGGGATAGGATGGGAAAACAACGATAGCGAATAACTTAATTATAATGTATTGGAAAGAGGTTCGAATTATAGAAATCGGCAAAAGATTTGCCGATATAAAACACATTAGTCAAGATATGAATATCTCAAGGTTCAAGTGTACTGAATGCAAATACATATTATTTTGAATGTCTGCAGCGGAAATAGGATCTAGTCTAAGTTTACATGTATGAAGACATGCAAACCCCCAAGAGTTAGAAACGTGAAAGAGACCGACAAAGCTTTAGTGAGCACTCCATTCCCATCACGGTTCAACCTGCACATTCTGAAATATATGCAGAGCTGAGTACAAAAGTACTCAATATACACATGTCGAAAACGCATACATACATATATAATTGTCATGTCGTTTCAAGTGAAACATAGGGATTTTGTCTCTAAAGAACTTATGTTCACTAAATTACTTTTCTGAAATCTTAAAGTTCGACTGTACAGTTTAAGTTCTTTGGTAATCCACCATATCTATAGTTTCTTTGTGTCGGGGAGGTGGCCACCTCCCACAGACACTTGACCAGCCAACCTTGCGATGACTCACGGTCCTGTGTACACTAGTCCGAGTAGGATATCTGATTTATTGGGACCTGAATTCGATTACTTTAACTTCATTGAGCAGATAGGTATCATACAAAAATCGAAACGGTTTATGGCAAGACAATACTTTGAAAACTCAAATTTCAGTTTAAAACTTGAAAACAAGTTCATAGTCAAGCACACATATTTTTATAGTGTAAGAAAGCCTACTTGAATAGTCTCAATTGATGATTGCTTCGTTCTCGGAACTCGGATCCGACCTTTCGTCGAAACCTTTAAATAAACCTCAAGTGAGACACAATTTTGAGTATATCTAATATTTCTAAGTGTAAGAAAATACTCCATTATCCTTTATTATTTTGAGAATTATTCTTGAGTCTTAACTCGATTAATTTCGAGCATCTAAATTCTTGTCTAGAGTTGTTGTTAAATTCTTAAATCAAGCTATGATTTATAACTTAATTTTATTCACTTACCCAAGTAATTAATTATTGGGTATAATCCATAGAGAAAATTTTACTTGAATATTTTGATTCTCGAATCGTAACATCTAATTAAATCTTATAGGTTAGTATTAACCTTAATTAATATAATTTAAAAATGATTTATAAATTTAATCAATTACTCCCTCTGTCCACGAAGTACCTTCCCGGTTTGACCGGACACGGGTTTTAATAAGTTGTTTGACTTTAGTAGATAGTATGTAAAGTGTATTGAGTGTTGTGTAGTTAGTGGATAATGGAGTCCACTTTATTGATAATGTGTAAAGTGTATTGAGGAGGGTGGAGTAAGGAGCCCACATTAATGATGATATATATTGAGTAGTGTGTAGTTAGTGGAGAATGAGACTCGCATTATTGATGATGTGTTGAGTAGTGAGTGAAGTAAGGGGTTGCTAAAAATAGAAAGTTAACTGGGAAACTACTTCATGGACGGACCGATAAAAAAATATGGGAAGCTACTTCGTGGACGGAGGGAGTATTATAATTAAATTCTAACTAATAAATTTTATTCCTTAATTTCATTAATAAAAATTTCCATACTTGGACATATTTTTGATCCAATTGAGTTAATACTAGTCCACTTAAACTCCAACTTCAATTCATTAATACTAGCTAGAAGTCGTGGCCCATATAATTAATTTAAATCGGCCCAAACAGAACCATCACATTATGTCTCTACCTTATTAGCCTATTTCATAATTTAACCCCCCATTATATCACTATCCCATAAGTATAATTTTTCAGCCCACTTAAATTTAATAAATTCGGTTCATTCTTCTGTCTAACCCGGCCCAATAACCGGCCCATGTTCTACCACCTTCCTTCCTATCCCTAAGTAGACACCAACACCATCTTATTCCTCAGGTTCCGCCGCTCTCTCCCCCCCTGTCGTTCATATCTCTTTCTCGACGTCGTCACCGGCTACGCGCCAGCACCGGAGGTGGGCTCCTCTCCCTCGCCGCTGTCCTTCTCTGCTCGCTCGCAACGCCCAGCCTGAAGCCTCCCTTCCTCTGCTCCGTCTTCTCCCTCAGCGCGGCGCCACTGCTTCTGCCGCCTCGTCGCCCGACGCTGCCGTTTCTTCGGTAAGGTATATTTACTTCCCTTCCTCCTTCCTTATCTCCCTTCTACCCTGATCTTTCTCTATTGGTTCCCTAACTCTATCTCTGGAGCCTCTCAAAATCTGCCTCCCCTTCTTCCGGCAGTGGAGACAAGGGAGTCGTCTGCCCGTCGTGCACCCGACGGCAGCAGCCCTCGGAGCGCCGCGCCGCTGCCTCTGCCTCTGCCTCACCACCGCACCCTGCTCTTTCCACAGGTGAGGTTCTCTTCTCCTCTCCTTCATCTAAATTTTCTGTAAGTTTTCTACATTTGTTTCCTTTTCAAATTTCTGAATGTTGGGCTCTAAATTTTGAGAATCAAATGTCCTGTGGTTCTATTCTTGGAGGAATGTCATATAAGTGGCTTGAGGGTAGGGTGTTTGTGCGATTGTGAATCAGTGCAGTTAGAGAGTGAGCCAAGTCCTCATCTTTTTTTTGTACAGTTAGTATTATGCAGAGCTTTACTATGTTTAAATTCTCATTGTCCATGTTAATAAGTTTTGTTTAGTAGGTTCTGAACATGTTTAAACATTCTAATTTCCATGTCCTGTTAAATGTCTATGTTCTTGGGATGAATGTGTTTTGTTCTCCTAAATCAGACAAAGAACTACTAAGTTTGTCTAACTGAATCTCTGGGTGTTTCTCTATCTTCTCTTTTCTATGTTCTGGATATATCTAAGTTTATATCATAAGGAGAAAGGAGGTAAGGACCTGAACTTTATGAACTTGTGTTTTATTGGTGTTCTAAAATCTTACATGAAGCTTAAATAGGAAAAATGACATTAAGAGTTGGGGGTTCAAGTCTTGATTACAAAGTGCATTTTATTATTTGGTGGAAGGATTTAAATTGAAGTATGTTTGGGGTTAAATTTGTAGTCTTTGCATATTACTGAATTCATGTGTAAATTTTCTGGAATTTCTTAGGCATGGGTTTCTATTTGGGAAATCAGCCAAATTTCTATAGCTTTAATATATATAAAGAAAATCTATGCTATTGAAATGAATATGTTTTTAACTACTATGTTCAGATGTTCTAAGAATGAGATTTCTAGTTCTGAATTTGTTTTTATTTTTTTTATTTTTTTTTCACGTAATACGGGCCATTACATTTGTATTGGATTTAGAGTAACTAGTAGCAAATTGATTATAAACCTTAGACATAAGATCTTATTTTAGCTAAACAAAATTTCTGAAAACTGCAGACGAACGTAACTGCTTTGTTTACTTATTTAAGATGATTATTTATGTGATTTATTTTTGGAAACTAAAAATATAAAAAGTTAGGGTGATTCTCCAACTTGAATCGACATTGTCTATGAATTATTATGATTTTTCTAAGTCAACTGTGCAGAAACAGTTTGAGTGAAAGTTTCAGCAACCCAACTTTGACCCTTATATATCTCAGATAAGGAAGTATTTTTGGGTATTTTATTTTCAAGTATGTAGCCTCCATTACAAGGTTTCTAGAATGCTATGGTTTAGCTCGATACGACTTTTGAATCGAAAGTTATGAGCCTTAAAAGTTCAGGAAAAATCACACAAACTGTCAATAGACTCAATACCAGAAAACTGTGTAATAGTTTTGAGTAGCCAACTTTGGGATGTCATATCTCCCAAACCTCTTGTCCAATGAATTTAGTGGTTTTTAATGTGTGTATAGTACGGGTGCGTAGAAGTTTATAACATCTTCTGATTACCCTAAAAACCCCACTGTATGGGGAGTTATGGTCCGACAAAGGTGGTCTAGTAGCCGTATTTTTATAAAAGGATTAGTTTAACCAAACAAGTGGTTAAGTGTTGTGTTGCTATGTTATGAATTGTGTTTTGTTTATGAGTTATATCTTTAATTAGTCACAAGACGAATATGTAGATAATACGAATCTCATTATACATAAGAAAATGTCTCCTTATGTACGAAATAGAGCAAGTACAACTCAATCTTCTTTATTTCAAAAGTTCATAGATTTTCGTTTGTGAATACTTTAAGATGAAAATCTAGAATTTAGAGTGAAAGAATGTAAGCATATGAGTTTTAAGTTATTGAGTACATCTTTTGCTACTTGTAAACAAAAATTGTGTTTTCATTATGGTCTTACAAAGTATACACCCTTTTGTTGTAGAGCTGTCTTGTCAAGTTTGATTATATAACTTAAATTCCTTTTGACCCTTGAATCTCTTTTGCCTATTAATTCTTCAATTATGGATGAACTGATTGCACATTAGGAAATGATGATCTTCTATTTTCCATTTCTTAATTCCCTTTTTAGTAATAGTTCAGTTTAAGTTGTTTTTAGGTTTGGTGGGCTGTTACAATTGGACGGCAAAGAGAGACTCAAATATATATATTTTTAATTTTAATAATAAAAAAAATAGATCTCACCATTACATTATAAATATCATATAATTTTATTTTCTTTCCTTTTTCCCCAAATCTTGGGTTCTTAATTCCCATCAGCAGAGACTCACCGGAAACCCCTGAATCTCTGATACCATGGATCAACAGATCCAGACTACTTCACTGCAACGACTCCAAAATGTTGAAAAGGTATTTTCTTCCAACCTCAATGATGATAGCTAAACACAAAATCTAATCAGTTTAGCTAAATAAAGTTGTGCAGTTAATTTCTTTTTGCAAATTCCAACTATATATAAATTATAATTGTGCATTTTTTTTGTATGCAGAGAATAGTGAGGGTGTTAGAGTTAGCAGGTGGAGTAATGGACGAAATGGCAAGCCCTAGTGGTCCTAGAAAGGAGCTTGTGAACAGCCATTGCAACGAGTTTGTACAATTAGTAAAGGTATTTGTTCTGATGTAGTGACCTTATCCACTATTTAGGGATTCTGATTGGGTTTTATGTAGTAAGTTTAAGTTTATGGAGGTTTAAGTACTCTTTGTTCATGTTTATTTTGTATATAGGATATTCAGATGACACTACGAGAGGAAATCAAGAGCGCTTGCGAGTATCGCCCTTTTGAGAAATGCGATTATGTTCCGAGAATATCGAGCGAGATCTGTTGCAAGAAATTGGAATATGTCATTGCACAATTAGATGAGATGAAGCAAACGATTGACCAATATGGTGCAGTCTGAGATAGTACTATATGAGACTTTTTTAACCAAAAATGTTTTGGCTGTAAGGTCCGTGGTTATGCTGTATAGAGCTGGCTGCATTGATTTGTAGAAATTTTACTTTATCCACTCTCAGGTCTACAGCCAAAAGGGTTCGTGATTATTGACCAATAAGGTTGTGATAGTTCAAAACAAAATAAGGTTAATACTGTGAATGATGTGATATGTTTCATAAATAGATATTAAATTTTTAATAAAAAGTTTATTAATTCTCACGTTCTGACTGAGTTTTATTGATTATGGCGTAGTTTAAAGGTTTTATAGTCAAAAAGGTTTGTGATTATTGACCAATAAGGTTCGTGATGGTACAATACAAAATAAGGTTCGTGATTATTGACCTTTAAATCGGGGAACTACACAATAGGAAAAGATCATACCTAGCTCCAAGAAACTTACTAGTTGATAGAATAGAATAGCAAATGAGTTTGAGAAACTAACTAACAAGTTGCAATGGCTGCTTTAAGACTGAGCTTCATCATTCATTTTCAAGGTGAGCTTGGATGCTAGTTCGAATGTTATTGGACTTTCAAGGTGGATGTCCGCCATGTGACATGTACTATTTGCAATTTTGATTTATTTTTATTTCCATAAAGTAGGCGGTTTTCCTTTATGGATTGGTGGTTTTTGCTTACCTCACTTCACATTATTGTAGGGAACATCACACTGCCCAAGATAAACTTTATCTTTCATTAAGTATCCGATTATCTTACTAATCGTTTGAATTATTTTGCACAATATTTTTACTGTTTTACTTGGTGGTCTTAGAAAATTTATTAATTATCCCAATGTCTTATTAATTAGTAATTATCAGTAGTAATTATCCGATAACATTATCTCATATTAGTCTTATTAATTATTAATAATTATCCGATTACATTCTTATTCAGCTCATAGTCTTTTTAATTACTTGTATACAAAAAATTTACATTATAAATTGAGAAAATAATGTACATTATTTTAATTTTTGTGCAACATAAATCTATTTGTTATAATTAATATTGAGTAAATAGTAGCTTTAATTGGACATCGTTCTTACATTACAATAATTTGTTAATATAAAAACTGGAGAAAAAAGATATTGCTAATATCTAGAAATAATACATGTCAATATATTGAAATATACAAGCTATAATTTTAATATTCTTTATATTGTTTTAATATTTTGTGATTAAATTATATTAATCATAATTAAAATTGAGTTGTAAATTGATTCTCAAGTTTATATAAGTAATAAATTAGTTAAGCATGAAAAATTAATATTTTTTACATATTACATTCTTTATGTAAATTATTAACAAATTATGAGCATGAAAGATGAGAGATTCGAAGTATATATAAGAGTTGGGTTAAAAAATAATTATTATAACATAAATTTAACGAATAATATATTTATTAGAAAATAACATACATAATATGACTAATAAATGATAAATTTAGAAACCCGATCGGTTTATGAATATTCATGCATGATGGATAAAGCGACCGAATTTTGGTAAAATTGTGGTTGGGTTTTGTTTTAAACGACCAAGTTTGATATTAAATGTTTAAAAAAAATTCGTGAGTACAATAATATCGTGTATTTATTAAATCAAATGAAAATGTACAATTCACTAGATCAGTATTTATGAAATCAACTGAAAGGTATATGATTTACTCGATAAGCATATTTATCCAAAAAGAACACAAGTGAAATGATTAATAAATGATAAATTTATAAACCCGGTCGGTTTATGCATGTTCATGCATGATGTATAATGCGATCGGGTTTTGGTAAAATTCAGACCAAATTTTGTTTTAAATGACCAAGTTTTATATTATTTTTATTTGTTTAAAAACAACCTTTAGTACAATATGTTTTAATTTGTTAAAATCAAGTATTTATGAAATCAACTGAAAAGGTATAACTTAGTCAATAAGTATTTATGAAATCAAATGAAAGGTATGATTTACTCAATAAGCATTTATAAAATAAAATGAAATGCATGATTTGTTTACTAGTTCATTTCAACAACAACTAGATTTCAAGCTAATTACATTGCAAAATAAAAAAATTACGAAGCAAAATATAACACAATTAATTTTTAATGGTTTTGCACCATAATTATATATTTTCTACATGTCTCACATTACCCAATGATTTCTTTTATTTACCGTACAATAACCCTGTTAAAAATGTAGTAGTACTTTGTATATTTCTGTATATTGACACATTTTATTTTTACATATTGGCATTAGCTTTGTTCTTCAGTTTTTATATTGACAAACATGTTGGTGCATGAAATAATTAAGTATGCAATGAAATATACACATTCAAACGAAAACCCAAATGAGCATATCAACATATTTTGCTACAATAATATCCAAAGAACAAGACTATATCATTATTCTACAGATTGAAACAAATTGACACAATAAGATTTCCTAAAGTACCCTATTGATTTGTTGAAAGCACAATCCAAGATCTCTGATGGGTGCATAGTTGTTACAGGAACTCCGCTCAAAATGCACTCCAGAAACTTCATTCCGAGTATTCCATAGTCATTGTTATTGCGTTGTTGAGGGGTATCTGGGTTGATCACGATGTCCCACTTATCCTTCAAAAGATCACCCCCTCCTATACGACTCCAGATATTTGCTCGCTTGATCAACCACAGTATATTTGTCAACACATGCTCGAATGAATTTAGGAGTCCGACCAACTCTGATTGAGAATTTGATAGAGAATCATAAACTACAATTTGTTGTCTTTTCAACTCCACGACATAGCACACCCTATGCTCACCCATGACGTGTGCAATACCGCACACTTTGTCGACTGAGTGTCATGGGCGATGTCGTTCGACCGGTAAATTGCCAGTTACGTAAGACATGACCCTAGATGAAGCTTTTCAATATCTTGGGATTGCATTGATTGCTGTAATGTAAAGAACAAGAAGTTCACAAAAATTATTTCTTCAAAGAAAATATAAATAAGTGGATGAATGCTGAATAATAAAATAACTAAATTTACCCAGCTAAGTTGTTCTATGACTGTCCATTTCCCACTGAAGAGAGATGGACTTCTGTTTGCAATGTGCAACATGTTGATTACCATTGCATCTACGTGCTGAATTGGGGTGGGGGGAGAGCAATGAGAACACTAAATTATTAGAAATGAAAAATAAAAAAATATTATACTCACGTCAGTGTAAAGCCAGCCTTTCACTTGCCATATGTGGTCGAACCATGCGGCATTCACTTCTCCCGCGCATGCTACTTTAACTGTATTACTAAAGAACCACAATGAAATAGATGAGAGATGTATAAAGAAAATCCATAAAATATAACTTAAGAAGACGTTATAACACTCACTCTGTACGGTTTCTATTGGCACGATACCACTCCCCAAACCAAGTAATCAGGCTCCTTGGAGGGTTTTTTCTTAACTTGAACAGTGTAGGAATCATCCTTGCATTTCCTTTTGCCTTTACGTTTGTTTGGAGCAATAGCTGGATGCCAGCCACGTAACCGCGAAGATTTTCTAGGCTCAGGAGTCTCTTCCTGTAGTGCAGCATTCAATACATATTCACGGACTTCCTCCAAAACTTCTTGTTTTACAAAACGTAAGGGAAGCTGAACCCCACCCAAAACCTCCTCAACAACAACACCAGCTTCTATCCTCTCCACACCCTTTTTTTCAACACTTTGTTCGACCTCAGCTTCTTTCATTTTAACACCATCTGCTTCACCAGTTTATTCAGTTTCTTTACTCATTTTTCTATCCCCAGACTCTTCTTCATCCTCTTCCACATGCTCTTATTTATTGTTCACCTCTACTTCCCCATCAGACACTCCTAGATCTATTATATCTACCGAACTAGTTTTCCCCTTACAATCATCTTCAAATGCATTATAATTATCACAACTTGTCTCATCGTTAAATTGAAACTCCATGCATCCATTACAAACCATTTCATTGAAAGCGTTGTAAGCATGCAAAATAAAAATGTCTTGCATTTCATAATTATCAACACCTCCACTAGAAGTGGACTCTCTTAATGGATCCAAACATGTCTCTTTATGCTTTTGTTTATTTAGACGAATATTCATCTCACTTTGCATATTAGTCACATCAGTCTGTAGATCATTGAAAACCTTAATTAAATCCCTAATCAGATTAGAGTCCTGGGATAAAAATTGAGGATTTAATAAATAAATCAATAGGTTTGAAGCAAACTTCAATAAAAGTAGTGATTCAAAAAACTTACATGTTCAATTGTTGTTGTTGTGCTAGTCTGAGACCTCTTAGGTAGGCTCTCTTGCGATACCAAAATATTGTTATCGTCTTCATACCCAAAATCACGCAGAAGCACCTTGCATTGTTGAAGAACCACGCCAATATCAACACACAATTCTTATTCATTACTAGCTCCAAGAGATTCAAGAATCTGCATGTCTCCAACGGAAAGCACCATTGGATTCTACAAGAGAAGAAAATGTCATATAAATAACTATAATTGCAATGGTTTAAATACATGTGTATGTAATAATAGGCATTACCAAAAATTGGCTGTATTTTGACTCGAAAAAACTACAGATCTCATCATATTTCATAGTTAACTCGGTTTCCCACCACAACTGTAATGCCCCGTCTTTTAAATTATCAATGTGAACGATTTTTAGACGCGATTGTTAAATATATATATTGAACCTCTTAAGTAATAATTGAAGAAGAAGTTGGCTTAAGATAACAAGTGTTGTAGATTTCTTGATATATATATATACTATAAGATATAATAATATTAATCGATATATATATAATAATATAGCATGCTACATGTATAGGTAGAAATATATATATAGGTTGATTGGGAAAGGTTATGATGAAAGACAAGGGA
>JAPKLX010000171.1:229929-260247 GCA_026898415.1 Leonotis leonurus
GTTTTGTAGTCGCATACCCGGACTTCGCCACAAGGACGGAGATCGGGGCGTGACAACAACATCCTTGGGAAAACACCTTCTCTGCGTTTGCATACAGCTCAATAAGCAGATGCCAACATTGTATGGCCCTCATAGGAGAAGATTTGAATAGCCGTGGTAAATCCAAAAGCATCAAAAGTTGGCTTCTTGCCTTGTTTCAAGTGGTGTTCCACGATTGTCTTTGCATAATTTTCTTTCTTTATCGAATCAGAACGCCGTTACACCAATATGATTTAAGAATATATTAAGTATAATATAATATTTTATCAACTATAAATTTTCATTAAAAAATTATTGTCACCGATACTGAAAAAATGATGCATTGATCTGATAATGGCATCCATTCTAGGGGTGTCACGGTATGGTATACCTTACTAAAATTGTTATACCTTATACCTGACATTTATCTTCGATAAGAAAAATCTCATACCGTTACCTTACCATAGTTTTCGGTATACCTTAGTTTCGGTATAATATTTTACATAGATATGTCTTACCTTATTTTCGGTATACCTTTCTTTCACGGTATATTAAAAATTTATTTATTTAAAATATGTGCATACATAAAATATAATGAACGACACATTAACTAACATCTAACATATAAAAAAGTACTGAATATTATTTTATAATAAAATAATTTTTGACATTAACAACTAATATTATATAATTTATTACTAAAAGATTAACTAATTATATTATTATATTGTTATATATGTACTAGATTAAAATATATCAATCATACCTTATTAATTTGGTCATATATGCATGATATATTATAATAAATTAAGTATATTTTCATTGTCCATATATTGCAACTTATATTATATTTAAAATCAAGTAGACATGGTCGTATGATCATATAAAATGTACACTTATATTTTTAAAGCATAATTTGAGATTATTATTATCTTTATTTTTTTATAATTAGTTATATAATTATATAAATTGATATGCTATTTAGAAAATAATTTAGTAGAATTATATCATAACTATTTAGTTATGTAATAAAAAATATGTCTTGTTCAATCTTTTCAATTATCAATAAACTCATGTATTTTGTAATTTGTCAGTAATATTTATTAACTATAATTCATAATTTATAAATAAACTCATATATTTTGTATATATATAACATATACGAAAACAACGGTATATACTATTTTTTCCGTTATATATTACGGTACGGTATATGACGGTATACCTCGGTATTTGGAAACTTATACTTTTACCTTATCGAAAAGTTCGGTATCATATGATACGTTACCAAAAATTTCGATATACCTTATATTCATTATTTTACGGTATTTTTCGACACGGTATGTACAGTCAATGTTGCAAAAAACGCGCGTGAGGCGCGCCTTGGACCGCCTCGGCAAAAAATAGCCTCAAGGCTTAAGCCTTGATACTGCTGAACGAGGCTTACGCCTTTTTGGGTCGAGGCGTGCGCCTCGAGGCGAGGCGCCTCAAGGCTGTCGAGGCTTAAGCCTCAACAATAATTCTGATTTGGGCTATTAAATCATATGTTTGGGCTTTTGTTTTTATGAAATTAATAAAATAATTAGAAAGCCCATAAAATAATTAGAAAGCCCAATCCAAATAAAATTAAAAATATGAAATATTAGGTAATCAACAAAAGAAATTAGGGCACCAGCAGGCAGCAGCGCACCCCAGCTTGGCAATTCTTCCCACTTCCAGCAGCGCACCAGCAGGAAGCAGTGCACCAGCAGCGCACACCAGCAGGCAATTTGGGCTTTTGTTTTCTGATTTTTTTTTTTCTAAAAATTATAACTTTAAAGGCTTTTCAGCTTAGTCAGCTATGTTCCTGAATGAATTTGAAGAAAGTGCTATTTTTGGAGATAATTTTGTTGATTCTGAATAATTTGTTGGATTGTTAGCTTCAATTATTCTGATTTTTATTATTCTGAAGAAAGTACGAAAGTATTGTTGAGGCTTAATAGCCCAAATCGAGAGTTATTGTTGAGGCTTAATATTCTGATTTTTATTATTCTGATTTTCTTTTTATTCTAATACCAGATTTTTATTATTCTGATTGTTTTAATTCAGATTTATAATTAATGATTTAATTCTGAAATTCAATTCTATTAATTAAAGTATTGATTAATTCGGATTTAGTCAGATTTAATTTAAATTAATTAAAGTATTGAATTTGATTGATGAAGAGGAAGATGATTTGGATGATGAAGACAATGAGGATGTTGATGGGTTTCATTTAGATTAGATGATAACTATAATATTATGATGTATGACGCATAATTAAGTACTTAAGTTTTATTTCCCCGTGTTTTGATTTGAACATGTTGCATTACTTTGCATGGATTTGAAATTAATATGTTTTTATTTTAATATTTGTTTGTCATTATATAATTTATTTTATTTTATTGTTTGTATTTCTATGTTTTTTCCCATCAAATTTGAGGCTTACGCCTCAGACCGCCTCGAGGCTTACGCCTCGCCTCGCGGGGACAAAACGCCTCGTTTACGCCTTCGTTTTTTGCAACCTTGTGTACGGTATACCGTTTTTCGATAAATTTTGATAGCCCTAATCCATTTTACCCCAATGTTGGTAATAAGTTAATGGAGAATATATAAAAAGAAATATTTGTAAATTTATGACACGTGCATGTAATGTCAAACATACTTATATCGCAATAGCTAAGAAAATATTGTAGTGTGCATTTTTTTTAATATATTAAGAAGTGATGATTTTTCATAATCTCATACTTTGTTTCGTTGTGCAACAGTAATTAATTTAGTTAGAATTAAGTATTTGAATGTCATTTTGCAGATTATATCTGGAAAGAGTCATAGTTGATTATATCCACTTGAGCTTCTTGGTAAAATATAGTACCAATATGATAATGAATGTCTGAGTTTGATCACTTTTGTAAAATTATATTAATTAATTTTAACTATCAATAATTTTAATTAATTATCAATATTCAAAATCTAAACACACAAAATTAATTTAGTAAATGAATCATATTAGTAAAATATTGTAATAGTTCGAATGTTAGAACCATAATTGTTTTTAATGATTTGATTTCGAACCATAATCATGTAAGAGCAGTTCAATTTCAGTTTCAAATGTTCGGAATTGTGAAACGACAATTATAAACCATCTATTCCTCAATATATTTTTAGATTTTATACTCGTAATTAAAATTTATCTTTTTTATTATATATAATAATTATTTATTACTAATAAAATTATATTTTAATTTGTAAATTCATTTAAATATATACTCCCTCTGTCCCATCAGATTAAAGGCATTAAATTAAAATATTACACTCATTTGAATATAAAATGCCTCTAATCTGGTGGGATGGAGGGAGTATATTTTATAAAACGATTCCAAAATAATTGACTGTTAGGATGGACACCGGAATCATAACCGTCTTAATCTTAATTGTGAACATAGTCACTAGTTACTCGTTATACTAGAGGTGTTCACAGTTACGATAATTTGGAATCGGAACCGAATCGTTGTTGCGGCGGTTCACGTTTTGAAATCGAACCGTGTAGGACGGTTCCAGTTATGGTTCCAAACCGCCGGTTATAGTTTCGAACTTTCCAAAAGATTAATACTAATATATTTAAAATTTTAATCATTTTTATTACATACTTATGCATATCATCATTTAATTTCATATCACATACAAATTTATGAAAATAAACTTCCCCATATTTAAAAGGTCCGGCCCGATGGGCTTACCCGGCCCACCCATAAATAGGGTCGGGTTGGGCTCAAAATATAGAAGCCTAAAAAATTCCAGGCCGAACTAGCCCGATCCATTGGCCCGGTGGATATATTGGCTTTGGGCCAAAAAGACCCAGTGGGATCCGGGCCAATTAGTCCCACCTATACTTTTATTATTATTTTAATTTTTTTCACAATATTTATTATACATTGCTCTCATAATGATTTTATTTTCAATATCTTATAATTTAATTAGAATTTATTTATGATAACATTTTTATACCATTTAGAAGTATTACAAACTTATTTTTATAATCGAATATAATACAACATAAAACAACAAACCTACATTAAATATAACATATTAAATTTATATATTGATGTCATCTTTTTATTTATTTTATAATTTCAAAAAATATAATTAATTCACATTATATTTTAAATTTATAAAAAGTAAAGTTTTAATTAATGGGCCGATTTGGCCCGGTAACCCGTGATGGGCGGGTTGGACTTGAATTTCAACAGCCCAAAATAATTTTGGGTCAGCCCGACCCGACCCGACCCTTAATATGACATTGGCCCGATGGGCTAGCCCGGCCCGAACATTTTGACAACTCTACATACAATTAACATTTTAGGCTGCGTTTGATATCAAAGATGAGATGAAGAAAGATAGGATTAATAAATATGAATAGTGTACTTATTAATAATATGAATAGTGTACTTATTAATAATATGAATAATGTATAATAGTTTGTTTGGTAGGTAATTTCAACAAGTAGGATAATTTAATATTTTGTTTGGTAGATAAAATTATTAGGTAGGATAACTTAATATGACGTTTGGTAGATAACATGAGAAGGGATAAGATAATTATTATGTTGTTTGGTAGAAAGATTACAAACAAGATAAGCAATTCCATTTTGTGTGTCGCGCAAATTTTCTTAGGTCACATACGCGAAAATTTTCATTTCCCTCCATGTAATCGAATAGAAGGGCGATTGAAGGAATTGGAAAGCTAGATATCCATTTGGCAACACATTTCACCGAAGTAGGATGACATCGAATGAAGAAGGTAAGATTTCTTCGCTAGGGTTTCATATGGGTGTTCTGGATAAGATTTTTTCTCTATGGTTGAATCGATTTGGATGTTGTTATGTGTATTGGATGTTGTTCCATGTGATTATATGCACAATTAGCCATCAGATTGATCCGTTTTTGCAGTTTAATTCATATATTCAATTTTTGAATGTGTGTTGTTCACACTTTCTGAATCTGGTTGTGAATAATTTTGTGCAGAAAAATAATTGCATTTGCGTCCCTTTCCAATGTGTATATAGATATATTGTTGCTGCATTTTTGTATGTATGTGTATATAGAAATGGTGAATGAGTACAAGTGCATTGTGAATATTTTATGACTTGTATAGAAATGTTCCAGCTTATATAATTTCTATTACAACTTATATTTGATAGAAATGGTGAATGACTATAACTGCAAAGTAAAAAAATGTCATCCATGCTTGAGCTTGTATGTATGTTCCAACTTATGATTTTTATATTTGATAGCTTAGTTGATCCCAAATCAAAAATTGGAGGAGGTAGGTTATATTTGAATGGCTAAGTGCCTAACTGCATTGAAGGTGTACTAGGTTATTTCATATCACTATCCATTTATTACCTCTAAAATTTACAGTGAAATGTGTATATTCACTGATGGATACCACTATCCATTTATTTGTATGAGTTCAGGTAGTTGTGATATGATTAGCAACAAGGGTAAAAGAGTTGAGAAGGGCCAAAGAGTTTGGACACCGAAAGAAGAGGAGACATTGCTTCAGGCCATGAAAGAATTAGTTGCTCAAGAATGGAAATCCGACAATGGATTTCGGGCTGGTTACTTGAACAAGCTAGAGGAAAGCTTCAAGCGAAAGATGCCGGGAACATATTTGAAAGGTAATCCTCTCATGAATTCCAAACTCTCAATTTGGAAGGACTACAACTCCTTATGCACGGTTCTTAGTCAAAGTGGCGTTGGCTTCAATGCGAATGACAATCATACGGTTGATTGTGACGATTCTCTTTGGGAACATATAATTAAGGTATGCAAATATAGCTAATTTAATAATTACTTTATCCTTTCTTTGTCATGTAATTACTTTTACGTTTTTTGGCAGATCGATGCGAATTAACAAAAAAAGTTGGACAATGTACGAGGATTGGAAAGAGACATTTGGGAAGGATAGAGCCAACGGAGAAGGTTCATTCGATGTCTATGAAGCCATTAATCAATTGGAACAAGATTATGCAACGGTCGATTAAGCCTACATTCCTGGGGACTACCGTGTGGATTTGGACGACATGATGTCTGGAGATGGTGTAGTGAACAGTTCATACGTAGCCCCTGAGCAAAGAACCGTGCACTCTAATCCTTCCTCATCCAAAGCTAAAGGCCAAAAGCGTAAGATTGTAGATAGTATAGATAAAGTTTGTGCTATGATAGAATGGATGAGTCAAAATGCAAACTCCCGAATGGAGAGACTATTGCATCCAAATTTGGTCACGAGCATAGGTTAGGGCAAGCGAGACTGGAAATATTTGATAAAATTCCTAACATAGAAGGTTTGAGTATGAGTGATAAGTTAACCCCGTTTGTGAGCTTTTAATTGAAAATGATAGGAAACTAGAACTATTTTTAGGGTTACCTGAAGATGCGAAGCAGGAATACATACTTTGTATCCTTGGTAGAAATTAAGAAGCTTTTGGATGGATTGTTGGTTTTTTGGATATGTAATAGGAAGTTGAACAGAACAAACATTATTAACTGGTAATTCAGTAGCTGCATTAGGTAGTTCACCATCAGTTTTTGAGGATTTTGGATTTGTAATAGGAAGTAATGTAATTCCTGTATTTTTAATGCTTTTGTTGGTTATGTACCAGATGAGACTGGACATGATTTGGTTATTTGCATTTTGAACACGTGTTTATATTAGCATATGATTACATGACTTGTCATTAGCATATGTTACAAGGATATTACAAGGTTATTAGCATATGTTACAGCTTGGTTATTAAATTACAGGTTCATTAACCAAGTTGACTAGAGATTATTTTTGTGTGTGTTGAGGGAAATTATATATATATCAGTGTGTGTTGGAGGGGGCCTGGTTTACTGGTTAGCCATGATTGTGATTATACGAAATATAATTAATTACAATCATTTCTTTTGGACATCCCAAATAAAAAAGACTATATGTGTGTGTGCTTACCTGTACAAATTGAAGAGAAGAAAAGACATTGCAAGTGCAGTTTAGAAAGTAATTAAACAACAACCATTATGTTTTTGTCCTTGTGATTCTTGTGATATGTAGCTAGTTTGTATTCATTCTCTTCTCTTGTAATCTAGCTAGAAATTAAACTGGGTAGTTTGTGAAGTTGTAGCAGATTCCCATGAATTGCATAAACTAAGTTCATATTTGCATTAACATTTAAAAGAAAATGGTAGTGGACAACTAAGATTGAGGAAACAAGTGACTACTTTGCAGTCAATATCATCAATTATAGCACCATCTCTGATCAGCTCTATATCATCAATTACAGAAACAAATTGATCACCATCTCTGATCAGCTCTATATCATCAATTACAACACCATCTTTGCTCAGAATTTTTGTAGGAATGCATCCATACTTCGTCTCCCCGATTTTAAGTAGTTCTTGAAAGCTTTGAGGAAGTAGAACAAGCTTTCATGCTTTATCCCCTTTAGATTACTTTATATAACATGAAAACTTAGATAGGTTATTGTGTTTGTGCTTAACGAAGCAATAGAGGATTAAGTGGTGAATTAAAACAAAACAAGTTCTACATAATATTACCAACGAGGCGTACAAATACCGAATTCAAGGAGACGTACAAATACGGAATTAGAAAGGCAACACAAATACGGAATTTTAAACGGAATGCATAAAAGTGCAACGAAAGACCACTAAAACGACACCGAATATGCTAACCACATAAAAACAAACAACGAAGAAGGGTACATGGACGCCGAATATTTAAACAACTACTTGAACGGGTTTGATGATGCACACGAAGAGGAACCCGACACATTTTTATCTTTTGATCTATTCTCCTTCATGCGTCGTGCGATTGAATTAAATGCAATTCATCGACGCTTTTTCTCTTCGGTGTTTTGCGAATAGACTTCTTCATTGGTGGAGATATAACTTTACCAAGATATACTTCTAGATCATTTGAACTAGATGAATTGATAGTGATGATATTATTATCATCTTCAAGCTTGAAATCGTTATCTTCCCCAAATAGATAAGCTAATCTATTAAATGCAGGTTCTTCCGTTGAGTAATAGGCCTTCGCTAACTCGTTTCTTGTAAAATACCAAAGAGGTTATCTTACACTTTGTTTAAATTTATAATAAAATTACCATATAATGAACAATTTGTAAAATTTAGATAAGATAATTACCTCAAACAAATAACCCCAAACATCATCGCTCGCAATGATTCATTTTTCTTCGATATCCCATATTGCCCCGTGTGTACGAGCAATTTCCTTAAAAGTGTTGTACCACGTATCCATCAAATAAGTTCTACAAAACACATCGTGTGTGTTTAAATTAGAACAACAGTGCTTGTTGATCGCCAAAGCCGCATTTTGAAGAATATCGTTCAGAATATAGGCACTTTTCCATCCTTGCTTCTCCTTATAGAATGATAAGACTGATATCAATAGAAGATCCATGTCGTTATTCCAGTTGTTCCAGTGAAAGTAGAAAGCTTGAGTTGGAATGTCATACATGGTTCAATTTAGGAAGCTAAGTGTTTGGGGATGGGAGGTTTGGAGTATTGCAGATTGAAGTGTTGGTGAGTTTAGGAGTGAGAGCACACATGTGTTTATATAATACTTGTATTTGACTAGAATAGTGTGTTCCTTGGCTGAATGAATTTTTGGTTTAATTTACGAAACATTCAAAATAAAGATTGAATGCATGTATCAAGGCCATGGCTGCATGCATGTCTTAATTTTCAAAACAGTCAAAGAAGAGACTGCATGCATACTTTAATAAGATGTCTGCATTGTTAATAAGATGGTTGCACCAATTACACTTGTCTTGTAGGTCAAAGAAGAGACTGCATGCATACTTCGAGACAGTCAAAATAAAAGAAGACATTGCATGCATTCAATACTGCATGATTTAACTAATGCATGCACCAATTACACTTGTCTTATATGTCAGTACACATTATTCAAAAATCAAATATAATGCAGGTCTGAATAAGCTATTCTCACTGCATTCATACAGGTATAAGCTGTGCTCACTCGTCAAAGTCCAGAAGCTATAAAATACTAAAATATAGCTTAGGATAACCACTGAAATATAATGCAACATTAACTCAATAATATACAAATTTAGCTGATAATAACCACTAAAATACCATCAGGTTCATTGTAGCAAAATACTTGTTCTAGTCAGTTTCAACCAAAATAAAACAAGCACAATACACATAAAGATTACAAAAACTTGAATCTTCAGATCGGTATGGAAACGAGGACTACGTGTACTACATTGGTCTTGTAATAGTGGTGTGGACTCACTAGATGCTTCAACTTCAGTGATGTTCGTTCCAGAAGAGCTATTAAACTCACTATGTCAAAGGAAGCTTCGGTAATGATTCTCGTTTAGTGGACACTTGTAGTACAACCGACCACTGAATTTGGCATTTGGACCAGCCCGCTTAAGCAACATTTTGAAACCTTTGCAAAAATATATGGGTGCAAAATCCATCTTCCTATACAATATGATTATCACACAAGAACAATTTATTATAAATATATTAGAATTAACATAAACGCTATATATATGAAGCTTTTAATTAGATAGAAAGATAAGTAATAAGCTCTTTTAGTACCACGTTAAGAATATGCTAACCACATTGCTTCAGCTATGCTCTCTCTAGTTATGTTCCATTCATTAGATGATTCGATTCCATCTATAAAATCTGAAGCTTCATATACACCATCATCATCTCCATCCTCACCACCATGATCATCATTATATTCTTTTTCAATCGGATCAATATGCATTTGAGAGCAGATGAAATTATGTAATATGAAACAAGCTATAATTATACAATTATAAATTTTAACAGGGTAAAAAGATGGGCTTCTTAATATCCCCCAACGTTTTTTCACAACCCCAAAACATCTCTCAATCACATTCCTCGCTTTGGCATGCCTCATGTTGAAAAATTCATGTGAATTTTGAGGTCTCTCACGTGCGGGTACCCATTCCTTTAAATGATATCGAACTCCACGGTATGGGACTAAAAACCCCTCTGAATTTTCATATCCATTATCTACCAAATAATAATTTCCTATATTTCGAAGATGAATAATCATTACTTAGTAAATAATCATTATAATTATTTAGTAATTATATCTCGTAACACTCTAGAATCTGAAGCAGATCCCTCCCACCCGGGTAGTACATACACAATCGCCATATTGCGATCACATACGCCCAAAGTGTTGGTACAAATTTCACCTTTTCTTGATCTATATCTTGGCTTATCAATAACCGACACCGTAATACTTATGTATGTGCCGTCTAGAGCTCCTAAGCATCCCTTTATTATCAAATATGAAAGAGCTTCAAGTATTAGAAGTGAGTTCGCAATGACTTAGATTTATAAGAATTTCATTAAATGAAATTATTAAATATTACCTTAAACCACTTCCATCGACTATCATTGTTATCTTCAGATACAAGATCGGATTTAACAAGTACACGTGTGCGTATTTTTAAAATTGCTTTTAAAACTTGATGGAGATAGTATGAAACTGTTTGTCCTAATTGACTATAGTCAAAACCAACTATTTTATTCTTCTTATGATGAGCTAAAATAGAAAGAAACATTGCGATTTGTTCCTCCACACTAACATATTTACCATCACTTACAAAACCTAATTCTCTTAACAATATGCATAGTCTTCCGAATGTGTTTCGATCCATACGGAGATTAACAATGCAATCTGTGTCACTTAGTTTAATTATCCTCTTCAAATGACTTATTTGATGGGGTATCTTATCAATCATGGTATAAGATCTATCTACCAGCCTACGTTTCTTATGAGTTCTTTCACTTATGAGTAGTAGGCGTACATAACTATATATGCATCATAATGCAACATAACTATAATTAAATAAACCATATTGAAAAAATAAAGTTCATGGGGGTTCATAACTATATATGCAGCATAATGCAAATTAACTATATATAATGCAGCATAATGCAGCATAACTATATATAAACTATATTAGGAAGAACACACATATGCATATATCTTGAACATAGTGGTTCAGTTTTAGTATGGGGGTTTAGTTTCACTTATATGTGAGGTTGATTCTGAGTTCAAGATGTATGGGGGGTTGAGTTTTAGTTCTTTGGGTGTTAGTTTCAGTTGTGCATCAAAACAACATATGAACCAGTAAGTAGCCATGTAATTGCCTCTTAATAATGAATTCAGGATCAAGATGTATGGGGGTTGAGTTTCAGATCTTTGGTTTTAAGTTTCAGTTGTGCATCATAACAACATATGAACTAGTAAGTAGCCATGTAATTGCCTCTTATTACTGAATTCAGTAGCAAGAGGTATGGGGGTTGTGTTTCAGTTCCCAAACTTTGGGTTTTAAGTTTCAGTTGTGCATCATAACAAAATATGAACCAGTAAGTAGCCATGTAATTGCCTCTTATTACTGAATTCAATATCAAGATGTATGGGGGTTGTGTTTCAGTTCCCAAATTTTGGGTTTTAAGTTTCAGTTGTGCATCATAACAACATATGAACCAGTAACTAGCCATGTAATTGCCTCTTATTATTGAATTCAGTATCAAAATGTATGGGGGTTGTGTTTCAGTTCTTTGGGTGTTCAGTATCAAAGTGTTGGTACAAAGTTCTTATCAAAGTGTTGGTACAAAGTTCTTTGGGTGTTCAGTTTCAATTGTGTTCAGTTTCAGTTTATGTTACATAACATAAACAAAATGATAATGAAGTATAATATTTGGGAATTGAAAGAGATTTTCATTGAACAATATACATATACAAATATACTGATGACCTACTGATAGGAAACTACTTATGAATAATAGTAATCATGAGATAGGAAAGCTACTGATGATAACATATACATAGGGAACCTACTGATGAGGTTTCATTGAACAATATACATAGGAAGATACTGATGATAGTAATCAAGAGAAAGAGGTTTAATTGAACAAAGATGATAATAAAAGCATGCAGTAGTTGTTCTCCAAAACCTACCTCCAAAGACGTTTCTGTACTTATATATCATAACTTTGAACATGAAGCTTTTATATTTTAAACACAACCAAAAACTAACACAAACAAATGGAACATCAATACAGCATGACCATCCTCACAACACAAACCTAATGCAACATAAAACTACATATAAATGGAACTACATACAATGCAGCATCAAACTAACTGTAAATGCAACCAAATATATGGATTTTTTTTTTCAGTGAACAAAAAATAAAATGCATATTCAGTTTTACCTTTGCAAGCCCAAGAACACTAGCTATTTCCCTTTTCCCAAACCTGTAACACCAATTTCGAAGAAAAAAACATTATCAATGGTTGAATTTTTAAACAAAGAACAGACATTATCAACCCAAATACTTCAAAACTTGAATTTTTAATTCAACTTTTACCCAATTTGTAGCGTCCCAGAACACAAAGGAACTTTCCCCCAAATCTTAACCAATTTCGACATAGATAGAACATCAAATCACAAATCTTGCACAGTTACAATTTCTATCTAGACAAATTATACAAAGCACAAACATTCTTACATACCTGCTAGGTTATTTTTTCAACTTTCTTCCCCCAAATATGTAGCGACGAAGAACAGGCACAAACCCTAGAAAATTAGAAGATTCTCAAGAAAACCGAGCTACAAATATACAATCCAACCTCCTAAATTAGAGATTCTAAATAAGAGCTACAAATATACAATCAGAGATTCTAAACGTGTACCTACGAAAACGAAGAAACAAAATAGCTTGGAAGAGCGTATGGTCGCATCTGTGAATATGGTATGCTAATCGATGCTGAATGGTGATAAATCGAAAATTATCTATGGCGCTGTTCAATCCCTACAAATAATATGCCCAAAGTCATCTGATTATTATTAGCAATTGAAAAGTTATTTAATAGAGGGCCATAGTTTTTATTACGGGCCCTTCAGATGATTCCATTTTCCTACCAAACGATAGATGAAGGCAGATTATTTATCTAATTTGCCTTCATCCATGATATCAAACGGACCCTTAATGTGATACTAGAATAAATACAAGAATATTTATTTTAATTTAACATTAATTATATATAATATCAATATAATGATATATTAATGAAAATTTAATCATAAAAAATAAAATATTTTAATGTGATTATAATCTCGTGAATACGTTAATTGAATAACACATCAAACACGAATACATTAATGAAATGAAATGAAATTAAAAGTTAATCTACATAAATATACAATATAAAATCAACACTAATAAAAAGTTAATTATTTTGATTTATAATATTAGGCTTTAATTAGGTTCTCATCTAATTAAATTTTATTTTATTTTATTATTAATGTATTTATAAGTTTTAGTGTGTTATTATGAATTATAAACAATTATTATAAAAATGTCTCTTTGTAATATAAGAAATAAAATGAATTATATAAAAAAATGAACAGTGTAGACTGGTGGGAAGCTTGTTCTATCAAGGCAAGGTCTACTGTTGATGAGTCTCAAGTTGATGTGTCTAATTCTACATTAGAGTCACCGTATCAGGAGGATGATGATGTGAATGTAGTAAACATTGTCGATGTAGATGATACTATATCACTTCATCGAGACGGTGATCAAGTAGAAATTGAAGATGATGAGGAAAATCAAGACTCTAATAATGTCCTAGAAACAGAAGAGGATGAAGAAGATGATGATGAATATGAAGAAGATGAAGCTTCAGATGATAAAGAAGAAGAAGAAGATGACGAGGATGACTATGAAGATGAGGATGGGGAAGATGAAAATGACAATGAAGAAGACGGCGAAGATTAACACATTGTGTAAAAAACTTACCACATTCGAATTTGAACTTATTAATTATAAATGCAACTCATTCTATTTTCAATATAAAACTTCAACTTGTACGTTTTTAGTCCATCAATCAACTTATTTATTAATTGTCAACATAATAGATGTCTTCGGGTCGGAGATATTCACTACGAGATGATGTGGGTACTCCTCATGGAAGGGGTACACGACGTTCTCCACTATCTATCGGCAGGGGTAATTCCCCAGGCTCATCATCCGGATATGAGTCCGGGACTGGTCTGAGCCACCACATTGGTGGCACACATATAGGCGGTCCATCGTCTGGCTCCGATACGGATCATCAGGGGGAGCAGAGACCCACAGGGGACTTTGTTCTCTCTGTGAGTGAGTTGGGGTACGTAAATACAATCACATATTCAATTTTAACAAATATTTAATAAGTAATTCAAAAAACTAATATAAATCAAACTAAATTGACATATGTAAGGGATTTTACCCGCATAGCGACCTGGCTTATTACATTTGAGAACTATTTAAGATAGTTCCCAATCCGATTTGATACAGTTGGAAGCTGACGCCTGAGGACGTGAGGCAGAGATACTGGGAGGAGTTTAACGTTCGAAAATTTTCTAAAACTTTCAAATTCATTCTAAATTATAACTTATAACTATATATTGAAGTTAACTACAATTTCTAACATACATTTTGAATGTTAGAAAACAATTTACTTGGGAACCGGCGATCGATGTCAAGATTCGAGAGCTGTAGTACGATAAGTGTTGGGAGAGATATAAGGATTATATCTACGGGATAACGAGAAGGAGGAACGATCCCCCACCGAGAGGTGAAAAGTCGGGATGGTAGACGGATGACGTCTGAGCAGATGGCTAGCTTACTGGTCTCGGGATGATGTTATCGCTAAATCCCATGCAGCGAGTCGCAACCGGATGTCTGAGCCATAGGGACAGGGGACTTGTCCTATCAAGCATAGGGGAGGCTCGAAGTCCATCATGCAACGAGCTGACGAAAAGATAATTTTAATTCATAATTTCAATAATGTTTTATATATAGTTTTAATTCATATACACATATTTCAATAACACAACCCGATTGGTATGTCATGCACATGTTGCTGAGAGGGGAGTACCTTCGATAGACTGCATGTTTGACTCCTTCCTCGATGAGCATCGATACACAGACGTGACGTACACCGATGCGAAATCGGAGGCGATAGCGGTAAGTCTTAATTTCAAAGTAATATATATAGTTTATAATTACAACCTTTATAATATGTTATTAACAAATGTTCATTTCTCATTTACATGCAGACTGAGGTGTTTGTCCGTGCTGACACGGAACGAGCCCAGCTGCCTGAGGGGGACCACGATGCGGTGGACACCAACCAGCTATACTTGGAGGTTCTTGGCGCCCCAGACAAGAAGAGGTTGTTCGGTACGGGAGGCGCAGTGAAGGCGTTGAGAGCCTCCAGGTTCGGTGGATCGTCATCCGCCTCACGAGCCTCTAGGAGCGAGTTTGAGGACCTGCGGCGCCAAGTTGAGGAGCAGGATCGCGAGCGCCAGGAGTACAATGTTGAGATGGCGCTCGTGCAGTATCAGTACGCTCAAATGATGCAGTGGATGCAGTCTCAGCAGCAGGGTGGTCCCTCATTTCCCTCGTTTCCCCCTCCTAGTTTTTCCGATTATGATTCGTAAACTTTTATCATGTATTTGATAGAGATATGTGTACGTTCGCTACATTCATATACTATACTTTGTATTACATCTTTCGTTATATAATATTTTGTATTTCAATCCATTTGGTGGATTTAAAATTATCGTTGAATGTTTTATTATATTTGTATTGTTTGTTGTGACAGGTTTTAGGTTAGGGATAATACAAAAACTAAAAATTAAAAAAAATTAAACTAACGACGGACTGTGAATCCGTCGTTAGGTTAATGGTCAAAACCTAACGACGGATTTAAAGTCCGTCGTTAGGTCAACGGTCAAACCTAACGACGAATTTACAGTCCGTCGTTAGCTAACGACGGACCAATCCGTCGTTAACACCCTCCGACGCTGTCGACGGCCACCATGGGAAACTGACGAAGGAATTTATATTCTGTCGTTAGTAACGACGGTTTATTCATTCGTCAGTCCGTCGTTAGCTAACGACGGACTTTATTTTCCGTCGTGAAATGGACTAATGACGAACGACATAGACGGACATGGTCCGTCGTTAGACCTTAGGGACGACGGAATTCGAGCTCTAACGACAGAAATTTCCGTTGCCTGTGGACGTTTTTTTGTAGTGCATCTAATTAAATTTTATTTTATTTTATTATAAATGTATTAATAAGTTTTAGTGTGTTATAATGAATTATAAAACAATTAATTATACAAATGTCTCTTTGTAATATAAGAAATAAAATGAATTATATAAAAAAATGAAGTATGGTTCTAAATGGACGATTACTGTGCCGGTTCACGGTTTTGAATTTTTGTAACCGTAACCAAACCGTTCTCTACACCGTTATGGTTCGAAATCGATTCATTGAGTACGGTTCTAAAATTTTCGATTACGATCCGATTACGGTTCAATTTTGACGGTTTCGATTCCTTTGAACACCTCTGTTATACGGACAAAGGAAAACGCAGATTGTCTGTAACGCTTTTCAATTGGAAAGCAGCGCTTTTAATTGACTGAAAAAAACGTCGTTCCTAATAGAAATGAATAAATGAAGAGAAGAAATAAGACCCAAAAAATGAAGCCAACAATTAGCAAGTCTATTGCGCTGTTTGTAATCACTATCACTATCACTATTTCCTTCATCCTTCTCAATCCCCAGAGCCCTCTTCCTCCTAATTCCGACCCCATGGCCCGTAGCTTCGTGTTGTGGCTGCACGGGCTGGGCGATTCGGGCCCCGCCAACGAGCCCATCAAGACCTTCTTCACTTCCGCCGTCTTCGCCAATACCAAGTGGTCCTTCCCTTCCGCTCCTTCCAATCCCGTCACCTGCAATTGTAAGTCTACATTTATATGTATCCCCTTTGCTAATGTTAATTATGGTTTACGAGATCAGGGTATTTCTCTTCTTTCTTTTATTCTTTTTTCTTTTTAGTTACAATGTATTCCAAGCTATGCAATTAGGAATTCATCATCTACTAGTATTTACCGTTCTTGTTACTAAATTTAAATTTCCAGATCATGCAATTGCTTGACTATGATTGCGCATCTTTAGCAGCACTGGAATATGTTTCAGTTATCCACTTAGATATGTTTGCAAATGTTTAATTTTTTCAATGTTCACTAGTATGTCTACATTTATATGCTTTGCTTTGCTAATTTATCGATTCGGTTTTGCTGCGATATGAATTTGTTAGGCTACTTTCAAAATCAGAAGTGTTGATGCAATACATGTTATTCCTTTGTCCAATTTCGATACTGGTCTTATGAAAAGGAAAACAACTCTACGGCCTCTGTTTTATTCTCTTTTTGGATATTGTCTTCAGTTTCTTATCTGTAGTCAAGCTTGCTCTAACTCTTTTAATAAATTTTTATTGAAAATTTGATATAATATTGGATAGTCAAGTTGATTGAGAAGCATCAAATTGAATCGAGCATTGTGTAGTTGGAGATCACTTAATTTATGTTGTCTTAAATTTTCAGATCCCGATTGAATTACTTCATTTTATGCATCTTTTACCATTTGGTATCTTGTTTCTTTTCTTGCAGATGGTTCTGTGATGCCTTCATGGTTTGACATTCACGAAATACCAGTGACGGCTGTGAGTTTTCACTCTATGTTTTCTGTTTTTAGCTTTTAGTCTTTTACATATTGTTTTCTGTCTATATACAACTTAGGAGGTGTTTACTAAGTAGTATAGGATTGATTTGAATTATTCATATCACTGGGAGTATTTTAACCCCAACCTTTTAGATAGAATACTTATGAAGTAAATAATCTCTTATTAGAGTATTAATCATGGGCTTCGGGATATCTTATTATAATCCTAATTAGTAAAGATTAGGCTAGCCTATATTATTTTTATCTATCCGGCCTTATCCCGTCTTATCCCACTTAATAAACATCCCCTAACGAACATGATCACTGCCCTGAAACTAGATTTGTGTTGTAACTGTTTAGAAGGAAACCCATTGCCATTATTCTATAGTTTATTTGATCTGATACGAGTTAAAATCACATAACAGAATTCTCCACAAGACGAAGGGAGTTTGCTCAAAGCAGTTAAAGATGTCCATGCAATGATTGACAAAGAGATAGCGGCAGGCATCAATCCTAGCAATGTCTTCATATGTGGATTCAGTCAAGGAGGTGCGTCTGTATGCTCTCATAAAGCCATGTCTATTGTAAATGAAGCACATATAATTTGTTATTGGTTCTTCCTTTTAGATTAATGAAGTCTTATTATCTAGGTGCTTTAACTTTGGCAAGTGTTCTGCTCTACCCAAAAACACTGGGCGGAGCTGCAGTGTTTAGTGGGTGGGTTCCCTTTAACTCGTCTATTTTAGAAAGGGTTGCAGAAGATGCAAAAAAGGTTATTTCCTCCTCTTCTCACCAGCATTTCCTATATCATTAGTTGAACCTGCCTACGTGAATGTCAAACAGTTGGAACGTGCTACTCATTTCTTACAGAGATTGTGCATAGGAAGACCAAAATTTTTTAGTTTTGGTGTCCAGATGAAAGTCTTGACATGTATATGGATTATACATGTCAAATTTAATAATCATAACTCATAAGGTTTAATCCACTAGAAAATTTCAGATGCAAAGGCCAATATCAGAAAAGTAAGACATCGACAATGATTATGAGTTCTAAACTCTAAATCCTTAGGGCTGCTCAAAATGCTGTATTCTAAACTAACCCTAGACCCCGACTTTCTTAATCAACTCCACATTTAATTTGAATTTGAGCCCGAGTCTCGCGACTCAAACATTGAATACTTTGATTGTAATTTCCAATGACATGTCAAATCTTAATCCAGCGAACGTTTAATAGTATGTAATTCATCATTTGCGGTTCTATGCATACTAAAATGAATATACTATGTGATTACAAACATTTACACACGCATGAGTGTGTGTGTGTGTGTGATAGAGAGCAAGACCGTAGGCGAATCGGTAATAAGTTCACGTCCGTGGGCTTGTTAGTTAATTTTAATTATGTTACTTGTTGTTTAGTTGTTTATTTTATTTGGTTTGGGCCTAGAAATATTAATGGGCTATCATAGCCCAATCTAGATTTAATTAGGGTTATCTTCTATTTAAAAGGTGATTAGGGCATGTAATTCCTTTATCAAATATTGAATAAAAGTTTGGGAGCCTTGACGGCTTGGGCAAACGGCACGTCCGTTTGAGTTCTATTTTCCGGCGTTCAACAGTGTGGTTTTCTGTTGTAGGCTGTGCAACTGCTCAGACTGAGGTTCTTGCAAAGTGCATTTCAGTTATATACCTTGTTAAATGTTTTTTCCCTTTGAAACCTAGAGTGTGGAGGCACCTACACTACTTTGGAGTTTTTTTTTGTATTCTAATATACATGGGAAATTGCAGACGCCGTTCCTGTGGTCCCATGGCATGGCTGATAAAACTGTACTCTTCGAAGCTGGACAAGCTGGTCCACCCTTTCTCGAAAAGGCTGGCGTAAGCTGCGAATTCAAGGTAAATACCATTCTTCACCCTTATATAGCATGTTACTAGTTGCATAATCATGATGATTGTTTTTTGTTTTTGCAATCTGTACTTGCTGCTCTGCTCTCTTGACTATTCTTTAGTTTCTAAATAAACTCTCAATAATAAGTAATATGAGAACTCAAGACGTTGGCTTCTGAGTATATTATTAAAGTTTGGGTGCTTGGTGATTGGTGCAGGCATACCCTGGTCTTGCTCACTCCATTGACAATCGGGAGCTCCGTTACCTCGAATCTTGGATCAAATCCCGTCTCCAAAGTTCGTCCTAACTTCTGAGAGGCCCCTTAAATTGCCACTTTGCCTTCTAAAGAGATCGACTCGTGCTTAGTTCAGGACTTGTTGCGTGTGTTGGTTTATTAATAGGTGCCTTAAGATAACATATGAGTTTAATGGCGTCTTCCCTTATAAAGAAAAAGATTGCATGTGTTCTCTTTTACTCTGTAGTATGCAATTTGTGAAATGAAATTAAATTTTTTTATAGAATAAATTCATAGCATACTAATTAGAGAGAACTATATATCTGGAGCTATGAATAAAATAGCACCAACATGGTGAATTATCATTCATCACATCTTTGCTAGTACTACTATACACCTTTGTTCTTCTTTTTCTTTTTTCAGAAATTTTTATAGTACTACACTACTAGCGTTATGTACTACCGACTGACACAAGGAAATCAAAAAAAGAGGTAGACACAATTGACGTATCGTAACGTATTGTAGAATACAGTGTGCTCTCTAGGAAATCGAATTGTGATATCAAATCATATTATTACAATAGTGCTATTAGACCTAACTACCATTACTTTTTTATACTACTAATTATCATTACACAAAAGATAAAGGCTCATCACAAAGGATGATTATCAATTATAACCCATAATTGCTTCAACATGAGATGAAAATTTCACATGACTTGATCATCATATTATGGCATCACAAAATTATCTCACATGTTAGTGTAAGAACATCCGCAGCGGTTGGGTAGCGGGAGGCTCCAGGGCGCGGGAGGCTGGGGCAGTGAGGCCCCCGCTGCAGCACGGAGGCGCCGGCGGCGGGGCTGAGCGGACAGAGGCCGGGCGCGAACGCCGGGGGCGGGGAAACCGCGCTGCGGGTGGAGGACTCCCGAGTCCCCACCCCTTTTTTCTGTTTTTTTTCTTTTTCATTTAAATTATATTTTTTTTAATTTTTAATTATTTAAATTATTTACATCTATAAATATCACACTTTATTTCATTCTTCATACACCTTCATCCACTCTTCTATCTATATTATCTCTCATATTTCTCTCAAAATGTCTTCTTCTTCAATTCCGACAATGAAATTAATGCTCAATTTTTGCAACTCGCAAATAATTTTATGGAGGTGGGTCATCAATATCTAGTATCACTCGGCACATCCGACTCCCAACGTCTAAAAAAAGAAGAAAATCTTTATCAAGAGGGATCGAGAGGAGGCCTCTGTACGTCTGTACAACGACTACTTCTCCCAAAATCCAACATTCTCCGACAATTATTTATGACGTCGGTTTCGTATGCGGAGATAATTATTTCTCCTCATCGTCACGACATTGGAGAATCGTGAAGAATACTTCCGACAACGTACGATGCTACGGGCTGTCAAGGGTTCACGCCACTACAAAAATGCACTGTTGCAATCCGACAACTTGCAAATGGAGGTGCCGCCGATCAATACGACGAGTATCTGAGTCAATGAGCATCGAATGCCTCAAACTTTTTTATCGTGCCGTTGTTGAGGCTTTTGGGTCTCAATATTTGAGGCGACCCAACCAACAAGATATTTAACGCCTAATGGAGCTTCACGAAGAGAAGCACAGTTTCCCCGGTATGCTCGGTAGCATAAATTGCATGCATTGGGCGTGAAAAAATTATCTGATGGCGTGGTGCGGGCTTATACACATCAAGACAAAGGCCACCCAACTATCATACTCGAAGCGGTCGCGTCCCAAGATCTATGGATATGACACGCTTTCTTCGACGTCGCTGGATGGGGGGATGACATTTGAGTGCTCAACCAGTCTACGGTGTTCAACGACGTGCTCAACGGGAAAGCGCCTCGTGTGATGTTCAAGGCCAACAACAAACAATACAACATGGGCTATTATTTAACCGACGGCGCTTACCCATGTTGGCCGACTTTCATCAAATCAGTGCCAACGCCCACCGACGAGAAACTATCTCATTTCAAGGTTATGCAAGAAGCGACACGCAAGGACGTCGAATGAGCATTTGGAGTACTCAAATCTCGATGAGCAATCATTAAAGGTTCAGCACGCCTTTGGTTTCGTGAGCATTTATCCGACATCATGTATACTTGCATTATTTTGCATAACATGATTGTTGAAAACGAAGGTCCATATGCGACTAATTGGGCACCAGAATCCGAAGCAAGCTTCTCCTCCACTCCACCCGAAGAAGCAACTCACGGTGTCAACGATAAATTCAAGGACTACATGGAGTGTTCGGCCAACCTCCGAGATACGCGTGCTCACGAGATGCTCGAGCATGATTTAATTGAAGAAATCTACGCTCGATTCGATTCTTTAGATTAAGTGTGTGTTTTCGTTTCTTTTCTTGTATTTTAATTCCGTGTGTTTTCAATTCTCATATTTCAATTTCTTGTATTTTGTATTTGAAATGAAAATTAATGAAATTTTAATTTTAAAATTTTGTTATTTTAATTTTAATGTTATTTAATTAAATAAATTAAAATATTAATTAAAAATTAAATATTTAATTTATTTTCGTATTGATTTATTTATTTATTTTATATTACAAATTAAATTAATAACATTTTCCCCAAATTCAATTATTCTAAAATTAAAGTAGAGAATCTCCAGAGTCCGTGCGTGAGAGCTTTACATTGTTATCTACCAACACAACCTCTCTAATTTCTATGGACCCCACACAAAAAAGTTCTAATTATTTACGAAATTGCCACCGAGCATCTAATTTGAGAGCCCCCATTGAGGATCCTCTAAGATTAACTTTAAAGACCATAAACGGTATATTTCGGTGTGACAATCAGGCCGGGACTGTATACATGTAACTCGAAATATTCGGGATTCGGGGTTCAACAATTCTTCGCTTGTATGTGTGGTATATTCGAATTTCTCAAGTCCTAGTCCTAGATCTTGAACCCTAGATATATTTGAATCCGAAGTTTTTATCTATACAATAATTACTCTTTTACTATATAAACACACACTAAGACTTCATTCGCGTTAGGGAAGTTTTTATAGTACTAATTTAATTAAGCAGTTTGGTATTGCAAATAATGTTATTCCCATCATACGAAAATATATAGACATAATTGATTTTTGTCTCCAATTGGTAGGATCGAAATTTGGAAGTTAGAATTTGGTTTGTGCTTATATAATAACCTTTGAAGTGAAGAATTATGAAATTTAATATGAGTTTGAAGTTGATATTTGACCAAAAAATAATTATTTAAAACTAACTAACTAGTTCAGTTTATGCGTATACAGAACTAAAGTTTCATAAATCATGTTTGTCAATTTGTTGAGTGTGATCACATAAACTCAAGGTCAGCTGGTCTTAGTAGCGAGATGCGCTAGATAACAGATTATCAGACAAATCAATTATCGATATGGTCTTTACCAAACATGTTAACTTGTACTTCTTTCGTCCCGCTAAATGTGACCACGTTTACTTTTTGAGATATCCCACTAAAAGTGGCCACTTTCCCAAAAAGGAAAAAGTTTTACTTTAAATTATTTATCTCCTACTTTTTTAAAACACAACACTTTACTTTCTTAATCTCCGTATCGAATCCCTTGTGGCCGCATTTAGCGGGACGGGGGAGTAGTATTGAGCTGGAGTTGACCTATAGGTCAATGTGAACTGATAATCTGAGAATATTATTTCGAAGCAGATTGACTCAAGACTAATGAGCATGTCGTTCTTGTGCAATCAAGGCAGGTCGATGGATTGATCTTGATGATGGGTCTCGAATCTAAAACCTATTGTTTCAGACGTTAACCTTCTACCATTAGGTCAATACACGCACATGCATGTGATTGTCGAACACATTTATATTAATTATGTGATCTTCATTTTGATAGAGCTAGATAGAGCAAGAAATGAGAGGAAAAAAAATAGACTTCAATTTATTTTTTTTGGTAGTGAAAGTAATCTATATTGTTGATTGTGAATTTGTTTTGGTTTTGTCCCATAAAGGTAGGTCTAATTTTAGTTGAACCACGTAAATAGTCGTATTCATTATTGTAGAGTAATGCTCCACCGCCCGCGGCGGGCACATCTTAATGTGCCCGCGGCTGATGTGGCAATGCCACGTCATTGCCACATCAACATGTGAGTTACTATATTTTCATTTCTTTGTTAAATTTATTTTTTATTATTAATTTTTATTGAATAGTATTAAACTATACCCTAACCAATGAACCCTAGTCGGAAAGTGATAATTAATAAAAAAATATTAAGAATTTAATATATATCTACATGGCATGCCACATCATTCGTGGGCGTATTAACCCCGCCCGTCGCGGGCGGGTGAGCATTTTCGCATTATTGTATGGTATTATTCATTTATGCAAATCTCAATCCTATAACATCAACAAATTAAGATAACAGTAAATATATTTATTTCAATAACATCAAATTACAAAATTACCAATAATAGGTATATTTACTTATTTGAGTTATCATTCTCTTTGTAATACTATAAAGTTACTTGATATTATTTTGCACCTAAAATAAAAAATTCTCTTTGTTCTATTAAAAATGGTCATAAGAAATTCAATACGAAGATCAAGAAAATAAAGTATTGTGTTTTAAAAAAAGTAGAAGTTAATATTTTTAAGGTAATTTTTTTTTTTAGGAAAGTGACCACTTTTAATGGGAGAATTCAAAAAGAAAATGCGACCACTTTTAACGAAACAGATGAAGTAGTAAAAGATATGAAGCTAATATTGTTTTTATATATTTTAATTTTTTTATTTATTTATTTTTATTAACAAGCTACCATAAGTAAAATATAAAAAAAAATGCACTTTTAACAAAAGAGAGGCACCGGAAAGAGGTTGTACTTGATTATAATTTATACTATAATACAAGTTCGGTCAATGCTACCCACGTCAGCCCTTCAAACCCTCTAAGACTCTCATTTCATTTTTTGGAAATTTTGAAATTTAATATGTCTATATATCTATATAACTAGATTGTTGCCCGTCGAAATTCGACGGGATTAATATTTTATAAAATTTATAAAAGTTTTTGACATCATTTTTTATTATTATTATTTGTTATTATAGATACTACTTATTCATATACTAAATATATATAGTAAAAACTGTTAATTATGTTGATTTGCTAATGATAAAATTGCAATCATTCTAAAATTAATGAAAAAATAAAATTTCAACTTATATATATATATATCATAAATATTAAATTCTCGTAAACTTGTGCTAACAACTTAATATTTTTTTGAATATATTTGAATTTAATTATACACTCATATTCGTTCTAAAGTAAAGTAAAAATAATTTTAATACTCATTATTATTAGAGATGTTCAAAAGAATCGTAATCGGCAGTTCTATGAACCGAATTATCAAAAATTATTAAAATTTTGAATCGCAACTATATATATAGGAAGCAGTTTGGTTTCGGTTCCAGATTCAAATGTTCTTAATCGTGAACCAATTGATTTCGTCTTACTCCCATATAATAATGTGTTATAAATTCGAATATATAAAATATATATAAATAAATATTACTGATGAAAATAAACTATATTTGAATATTCATAAAATCTAGCCAATTTATTTAAATTTTATGTATGCGTGTTCATCTCAAAATCGATAAATATCTTGTTACACATCTTTATCCATTAATTACTCATACATGTTCAAGCCCGTATGAAAATAAATCCAGATTATATGAATTCATTTATTTATATGTATATATACATTTACAATCTGATTAAAAAATAAATATATATACTCGTGTTTACTACAAACTAAATATATATAATTTTTATTGAGTGTGAAAAATTTATTTAAATTATTTATTTGTAATTAGAATGTACACATTTTCTCACATGCTCATAATATTCAAATTATTTTTTGAAATGAAATACATAAACACATGATCAATTTTTCCATGTAATCATATAAGTGGATATTTTTATCTCTTATTTTTAAATGTGTATTTTTTTTATCTTTTATTTATTAAAGTGATAAAATTTTTATCCCTATATTATATTATATACTCTCTCATCCCACGAAAGTGGTCATCCTTTTTCCATAAAGCACACTTATTGAGAAAAGCAACATGACCACTTTTATGGGACAGAGGGAGTATTAATTTTTTTAAATAACATGAACCATTTAATAAATTTAAAGTATAATAAATACATTAAAAATAGGGTGTTGTGGGTAAAATGCCCACTTTTATAACGAAAAATGAAAAATATCCACTTTGTAAAAAATATATGAAAAGTGTCCATTTTGATTGTAAATTACCTAAAATACCCTTAATTAAAATTAGATTTGCATCTTATTTTGGAATGTAGTATTAATTAATTATTTTCTTATTTTTTGCAATTAAAAAAATACTTGGTATATGTTTAAAATTATACACATCCAATTTAATTAAATAAAAATTATACACACCCAACACCACACATACATATTATTAAATAAAAAAATGAGGAATATACACAAAAACAAAAACCCGGTCATATTTAAAAAAAAACCCGACGGCCGGGTTTTGTTTAAATAAGACCGGATTTTCATTTTTGCATATATTCCTAACTTTTTAATATAAATAATACGTTAAAATCATGTACTAATATAATCAAATTCAATTAAATCAAATATTAAATATAAAATTCAAATATATATATATATATATACTACAAAAAATACAACATGATTTCATACAAAATATATGTAACATGAATGTAGTGTGATTTAATAGTAAATTTAAGGGTATTTTTGAACTTTTGGATATTTTTCATATAAAAATTACAAATATGGCATTTTTTATGTTGAAGTTACACTATAAGATATTTTTCATAAATAACCCTTTAAAATATCTACCCACTAATAGAAAAAGTTAGTACGTAGGTAATAATGAAGTTGAGTGTCAATATCTAATAATGATATACAACCAAAATTCATTAATTGATTGAAAAATCAAATAGGTATCAAAATATAATCATTAAATATTTTTTATGATAATGAAAATAAACTCAAATTATATGAACTTATTTATTTATATGCATATATATATATTCATAATCCGATTACAAATTAAATATATATACTCGTTTTTTATTCAAAAATTATATATGAGAAAATTTGAAGTGATGTATTAATTTTGATATACTGTAAAGGTGAAGATAAAATTAAAAAAATTGTGTATGTTTAGGTGTCTAAATTCATGGCCTAATTGTGAAATTAAGAATAAAATGACATATATTGAATTCAACATTTTCCCGAACAAAAAATACATAAGTTTATATATCTTTAATTATTATGATATACAATTAGGAATGTTAATTTTTTTTATTAAAGATTAAATAAAATACATGTAAAGTGTAATAATAAAACTACCCTAAATGACCTAAGTGTAAAATCTAGTCCAAAACTACCCTAAATGACTAAACTACCCTTACTACCTAACACTATAAATCTGCCAATTGCATAAATTGTCCACGTGTCCATTGAATCACCCTATTATGCATCGTGGTTAGCGACTAAAGGGGTCAGCCAATCAGCATTCCTCTCGAAATTGGGTAAAGTTGGTCCAGATGCAAGTGTCGCGTGGGTCCAGGTGCAGCCAGCTTTATGTCCTCTCACAGTGCATGTGTCGCCCAGGCGTCCCTCTCCCCCGCGTCAGGCGCTGAAGCATGCATTTTCAGATCAACCATGCACTAATTTTTATAAGGAAATTGATAAAACATGCATGTATAAAGAGAGAGTGAGAGGGTTTTCATTTTTCAATAGCGTGATTTATCAAAAGTTTTGCAAATACAGAGAGAGAGAAGTTTTGCGCTTGTTTGGCTGATTTGCGCCGGATGTTGCTATTTTTTTTTCAATTATCCAGGTAATTAATATTTATTGCATCAATTGTAGTACTTTGCGTTTTTTTAAATCCATACTGACCTAATTTTTTTTAATTCATTGTATCTCCAGATTTTCTTCGTCGAGTTATTAAGTTCGAGAGAGAACTTTTTCGAAATAATTCTTCAAATTCAATGAGGTTTGCAAAATTGTTAATTATAATTGTAAAAAACATTAATTTAATTTTTTTATAATTTGAAACTTGAGTTTGATTTAATTATTTAGGCCGGAGAAGCGGGAGAGCAACCACTTTTTTTGTTTACTTAACGTGGAAAATAATGGCAGAAGAGGTATTTTCTTAAAACTGGTAATTCTGATTTATATTTGATAATAGAGATGTTTATTGTGATTTATAAGTGATTATGATTAAAACACAAATAACGATTTTATATGAAATTGTATGATTATGTTTAAAATGATTTTAAAGCATATTTGATTATTTATGTTAGTTGTTTATTTCATTATAATTTACATATTTAATATAATTTGTGTACGAAAAATACATGTTTATATGTGACTATCATGTTAATATTTGTTTAGTCTTCATTTGATTACTGAAGTTGTTAAATATATATAATATATTTATTCTGTAAAAAAAAAAACAAGAAAGAAAACAAAAACCCGGACGGTTTGGGTTGCAGAATTAAACCGACCGGGTTTTTGATAACCACGTCCGGGTTTAAATATTTGACGACCGGGTTTTGCTAATTTTTTTCTAGTAATTTAATTTCATTTATTAAATAACATATGAAAAATAATTATAATTTTTGACCTCTTCCCTATTACTATATCATAATATGTTAGAATATTGTCATGTTGTTAAATATAGGAGGGTTATTTTAGAAAAATAAATAACTAAGGTATCTAAGCATAAATTGGAAAACATAAATAAAGTATTTAAGCATAAATTTTAAGGTTGAACAAATTAGATGTGTGTGACAATTAAAAAAATAAAATTGGGCATAGTTCTAATAACTTATATGGTGAAAAACATAATAAAATATATAAATTATAAAACTTATATGATAATTATGTGAAAAATTGTTAAAAAAAGGTGAAAAATCCAAAACCCGGTCGGTTCGTGTGGGTCACCGAAACGGACCGGGTTTTAACATATGACGTCCGAGTTTTTCAAAATACCGTCCGGGTTTTAAAATAAAAAATAAAAACGTTAAATATATAATATTTATATTTATAATTATAGGTGCTACAATTTTTGTAAACAAGAAAACAATATCAAACCAGGATGACAAACCAAATTAAACTGTTTGACAAAGCTTTGTTTTATATTTATTTAGAAATTCCCGATACTTGAGCTTTTTGCACTATTGCTGAATGAATAAAAATATTAAATTTGAGCTTCCTAAGAATGATTTTCAAATTTTGATGCTTACAATATGATTTTCCTATAACAAAACAAATATTAGACTTAACAATCAACTTTTGTTTTTGGTTAACAAAACAAATCCATTTAATATTATCCCAAAAAAAATAAAAAATCCAAGCATACTCTAATGGAGATGAGTATTAGATGTAGTTCGAATGATATTATTTTAAATTAAAATGTATGTAATTAGTAGAGTTTAGGTCTAAGCATACTAAAGATGAAGATATCGTTAAAGGAAAAAAAAAAATCCAAACACTTTTCTCAACAAGCTTTGTAAATAGTATAACATTAAACAAGCTTGTTGCATCATTTCTCAACAATTAAGATTATTTATTTAATTTTATAATATTCTGAGCTTTGTAAGACGGACTTCCAAATTTTGATTATTATAGCCGTGATTATTGGGATGATAATAGAGTTGAAGACATAAAAAATTAGAATGAATCCCATAAGTATATCTTGTCTTGATTAAATTGAAGACAAATTAATTGTCACCTGTAATTAATTAATTTAGAGAATCAAAATATCACTCTTATTTGATCAGATAATTGTGAACTGATGTAATTAATTACTTTAGAGAATTAGTGGATGATGAGAAGGTGGATGTTCTTGATGGTAAAGTGGATGTTTTAAGCAGTATATGAATCTGAGAAGCTGAAATCTCATTGTTGGTTTGTTGGCCTTAACTTGGTAAATGTGTACTTGATTCAGACAATATCAAACCAATTTTGTAAGTGTAGATTTGATTAAGTGATGATTAATTGAGTAGTTGTTTATTAAATTTTGTTTATTCCATCAATAACTGAGTAGTTGTTTTTTTCATCAATAAATGATTTAATTTTATGAATAATTAATAATAGATCCTGTATTTGAGGCCTGAGCTTGTGGACTCGTCTATAGTAGCAAGCACCTACTATAAGGAATCGATATTAGAAACAATTTTCAAGACATTAAGACATGTAGGAGGTGAGGCTCTATTGCAGTGATAGGATAGAGCCCAGCAGCTCGGCTCGAGAGCACCTCGGTCCAAGAGCACTTCGTCACTTCGGCACAACAGCACAAAAGTCACTTCGTCACTTCGGCACAACAGCCCAGAAGTCACTTCATCACTTCGGCACAACAGCCAGAAGTCACTTCGTCACTTCGGCACAACAGCCCAGAAGTCAC
>JAPKLX010000171.1:260257-322770 GCA_026898415.1 Leonotis leonurus
CCAGAAGTCACTTCGTCACTTCGGCACAACAGCCCAGAAGTCACTTCGTCACTTCGGCACAGCAGCCCAGAAGTCACTTCGGCCCCCCAGAAGTAACTTCGGCACAGCAGCCTAGAAGTCACTTCGGCCAAGTCACTTCGGCCCCCAGAAGTCACTTCGGCACAGCAGCTAGGCCCAACAGCCCAGAAGCCCAGAAACGTGGTCCAGCCCATGACCCCAGATTTCTCGCCCCACGATCTCGGACCCGTTGTAACTGCCATTAGTTGCCTATAAATACAGTCTCTAAAGCTAGATTAAAGGCAGATTCTGTATTTTCTACTCTCGAGAACTCAAATTAATATAAAGGCTCTCCTCTCTCCGTGGACGTAGATCTAATTAACGATCGAACCACGTAAATCTCGTGTCCAACTTATTCTTTATTTTATCATCGCAAAATCACTCTAAAAATCAAGATCGAACATGCAGCGATTTAAGGATGGATGTTTTGGTCATTTTGTTGACTGGAGACCGGGACAGAAGTGTTCAGGCGCACTTTCGTATTTAGTGGCGCGAATGGTGGAGCCTGACGAGAATGATGACGAAGGTTTATTCTTCGTTGTGAACGGAGGTCGGTACCGTTTCGGTGTAGAGGAATACTGCTTGATTAGCGGTCTTCGCTTTGGCCATTCAGATTTTGACACACGCCCTACATATGACTTAGGGCAGGTCGAGCTTTATAATGTGTTTTGCGGCAGATCCTCCGTGACAGGAGGAGCTGTACTAAAGACTTTCACGAACCTCTCGGTTGAAGATCCTGACGGTGATTTATACCTTAAGGCGGCCCACGTGCTCTTTGCTGCCTTATTTTTGCGTGGGGCTGATGCGACAGTCAGGATCGACTCGTGGATGTGGTTGCTAGCAGACAATCTAGACGCGTTCAGCCTATTCCCGTGGGGGGCTATATCCTTTCTTTGGATGCGGCATTATTTGAACAATATAAACTGGAATAATGTGAAGTACAATCTGTACGGGCCGTCATGGGCACTGTACGTCTGGATGCTCGAGGTATTTCCATGGATGAGCCAGACATTTGGGCGATTGCGTGATGTGGAGATTCAGCCCAGATGTTGTCGTTGGAGGTTTATTTCCAGGATTCCAATTGACGTCATATATCGTATGTTTCATATGGAAGAGGTAAATTTTAATATTTATGAATATGAATTAATTTAATATCAAATAAACGAATTAAAATTAACATTCTAATTTCTTTTCTATTGCAGAGTGAGGTGACTTTGATGACTGCCAGCGTTGATGAGCAGTTATCATGGTATTATCAGTCACTGTTGAGTATGGATCGGCAGGAGGTGTTGAATATCTTGTGGGTACCGCCGTATAATATCAAATAAACGAATTAAAAATATCTTGAATACGCACAGCCGCTGTCTTCCTTCTTCTGAACCAATCCTCGATAGCTATCCTTATTGATTCAAGCATGGAACATATCGGCAATCTATGAGCCCATAGCAATCTGTTGTTCAATGACTCCGCAGCGTTAGACGTAAGCGTGCTGTAACGACTAACGGGACACTGTGAACGAGCCCACTTCTCAGGACCTACACGCAGCAACTTTTCGTACGCCTCTCATTTAGCAGCAGCAATTTGGGACATTCTTTTTTGAAATTCTACTGGACGATATGTATATGCTGCTCTCTGATACAACGATATGATATGCTTCCCCCATTGTTTCATCTTTCCCATGAGATGAAAGTAGCACAAACCGTGAGTTGCCTCCGGAAATACTATCTGTATTGCATTTGCTATGGACTTGTGGGCATCTGATACTATTAATAATTGCGGTGGACAACCGTACGCACTTCTGAGACGCTGCAGAAACCAAGTCCAACTCACGTCGTTCTCTATTGGACCAACACCATATGCCAGAGGGTAAACACCCTCGTTTCCATCTTTTGTGACTGCTACGAACAATATGCCCTTGTTCCTACCTTTCAAGTGCGTCCCATCCATAACTATGACGGGCCTCATCAATAATGGAAAGGCGAGACGAGATGCTCTGAGCGCAAGAAAGAGATGCTGGAATCTATCATCATAACCGACATCTAAATCAGTGATCGTTCCTGGATTTGTTCTCTCAAGCATGTAAAGGTACCCTGGCAACATCTGAAATGACTCGTCATACCCACCATAGATCATCTCAATAGCCATTTGTCGTGCTCGCAGCGCCAATTTATATTTAATATGAATTCCAAACTCTTCTTGCAACTCTTGTATCATCCCCTTGGGTTTAATTATCTGAAAATCACGACGAATCTTCTTCGCAAAGTGCGTAGCCACAATCTTTGAGTGAACTCTTGTTGGAGGAACATAGTCAAATGCCATGATGCATGTATGATTTCCTGTAAACTTGAAGACTCTCCAAGAATGATTTGTATCATCACCCGATCCAGATGCACGGAGCTCAAAAGTGCATTTCTTCTCAGGAAGTGAACACAAAAGCACTAATCGAGTATTATCAAATTTATATGTTCTATATTGCACGCCTCGTTCCATGTGCCACATGCCGACAACAACTATCAATTGATCCTTCGTGTCATATATGGCACCTTTCTCTAAATCTGACAATTGGCTTAGGTCTTCTTCACATGCCACGAGTGAAGCTCTATCTGTCAACGGAATCACAGGCACCAACCAATTTTCCAATTCATCTGGATCTAATTCCTCTTCTTCATCAACCTGCAAGTTTGGCGTTGGATGCACCATTTCTATCAATCTAGCAAAACCACCATGTTGTCGTATCCATGCAGCACAATCAGCAAAAGTAAACTTCCTCATATTCTCCTCGGATTCTGTATCTGATGCATCAGGTTCTGATGCTGCCGAATTAATTTCGTCGATGTCATCATCTTCACAATCTCTATGCACCGAACCAGACGGAGCATCATCTTCATTCACAGGAGCTCGTACAGGAGATTGCGGCCAGGCCCGCCATGAACCAGGCGGAACTTCTTCGATATTAATGTCACCAAACCAATCTGCTACCGCCGTCTGATTAACAAACTCACCTCCATCTTCATTTTGAGTACTATAGCGCTGCGTATTATAGGCCAAAGTCCCCATGAAATCCGAACCTCTACTCGAGGATCCCACATCATGTGTCTCGTTAGTAATATCCACATACACCACTGGACTCCACTCATCGCGAATCAAAAGATTGAAAGAATCATCATTACAAATGCGACGTTTACTACCATCATACGAAGATATCCGGTAAATCTCAAAATTTGTACTCATTCCAATATCATGCAGCATATGTCGTATATTGTACCTCAAATCTTCAATCCGAGCAGGGTCTATGATAACAGGAGTGGATCATTCGTTACCGCCAACGTACACATTGTCTTCCCAATATCCATTGTACCTTACGTTTATGTACTTCCATCCGTCCATCTAAACAATAAAATCAACACTAAACATATATCTTTATCGTACACAAATTAAATTAAATAAGTTAATAATAATAGTAATATTATAAGCAAATTCATGATAATAACGTATAAATCATAGATTAAGTTGTATTTATACTTACTTAACACGACAATTATACTAAATCTACATAATATTATTTAATACATTAAAATAATGACATAAAAAAAATTCAAGAAAACCCGGCCGTTTAAAAGTTAAACCCGGACGTCCATTTCATAAACCCGGTCGGATTTCGTAAGAAACACGAACCGACCGGGTTTTTCTAATTTTCAAGGTATTTCCTTTTCTTTTTTAAATAAATTAACTGTACTATATTTATTTAACCAAGACTAACCATATACTTATCCTACACAAATAACATTAATTAATTCATTAATAATGAACATGTAATTATATTTTAATCATAATTAACAACTAAAATGGTTGGGAACCTTTTTGATGCTTGTAGAAATTATTATTTATATGTTTTGATGATGCGAAACCATATTATATATGCATGATATTAAACTGTGCTTACGCTTTAATGATTATTGATGCTTATGTATTTATCTTTCTTTGTGTCTAGAATAGATTGACAATAGATGGTTAAGTGTAAGGACAGATCGATGAAAGACAGATCGTGTCCATAGGAACCATCTGTGTTCTCAATAGTAGATCAGCTAACATGTAAGATCAGGTTGAGTTTACAACCTGTGTCATAGAGCTTGATCTTATTTTGTCTATCTATTAGAAGGAAGATCAACCTGTAAGGCCAGATTAAATTAACGATCTGTGCTATAAAGATCGACCTTGTTATGTAGCAGGTTAAGTCAAAATGTGAGAACAGATCGATGTAACGATCTGTTCATAGGACTAACCTGATCAATCAAGACTTAGTTTTTATAGCATCTTATTTATCGCACAGCATGCCAGCATTCTTACCAAGGACAGATCGATAGACAGATCGATGGACAGATCAACATGAAGCAGCGAGAGAGAATCAACCTTGTATCAAACAGGTTGACATCAAGCTGCATTGTGAGAAGAAACAAGAAGGACAGCTAGCTGTGCATAAGAAGATCATTAGAAAGACAGCTAGCTGTGCATAGCGAGATGGACAGCAAGCTGCATAGCGAGATGGACAGCGAGCTGCTCATCCCAGTTGGAGGAAGCTATAATCTACCTAAATTGATAAGCTACCTGTCCTATGCCACGTCAACATCCACGTAGGACAAACTCCAACGGCTAGAAGTACAGTCAGCAGTCAACGGTCAAAAGAACATTTAATGCTTACTGCAAAAGCTGCAAAGACTTCCAACGGCTATAATTCAAATATGCCTATAAATACGTCAAGCCTTCTTCAGAAATGGAGTTCGTGATATTGCCCAGAAAAAGCTACAACGCTACAAGATTCTCTCCAGTTTTCATTGATTTATTCAACACTAGATATAGATTATATACATCCTTGAGTGTTGTAAATTAGAGAGAGATCACCATTATTCTGAAGATAAACCCGCTAGAACTTACATTAGTTTTGAGACTACAAAGCCCATAGTTCTAGTTTCCTCCATAGCCAAAAGCTCGGAGGAAGAACGATTATAAAACCGAACCCAGATCTCGTACTCGACGAGTTTAAACAAGAGAGCTGTAATCTCGTACTCAACGAGATTAAATAAGCGAGTTATGGCTCGTACTCAACGAGGATAAATAAGCGAGGGATCCAAGGTTAAGGGATTCATCGATCTAGCTTTGATCGATCGTGGACGTAGGGGGTTTCCCGAACCACGTTAAATATTGTGTGTTCTTTCATATTTTGCATTGCATTTGTTTGATTCTTTGTTTATCACTCCACCAGCGAGTTGTTACCCAACAGCGAGCTGTGCATTTGAATCAACCTCATAAAGAACACTCGGTATAAACAAAATATATTTTCTAAGTATAAGAGCAGCCAACACATTCACTAAGCTTCCGCACACTATCTGTACTTGGACAGATTGTCTGGTAAGCTCCAGCTAGCTGCCAGTCCATCTGTTCCTTAACAGATTACTCACTCTGAGTTGAGAACTTACTTGAGCAGCTGGATATCTCTCTACATTAGAGGAGATCGATCTGCAACACCAAGCGAGCTGTTATGGAATAAATAGCGAGCTATCTCAACATGCTGTTCTAACAGCCGAACGCGAAAAGTTGGATTGTGGTGTATTCCCCCCCCCCCCCATACACCACACCTGCTCTCACGGGACCCAACAAGTGGTATCAAATAGCACTATTAATCAAATATAACCAAAAAAAAAATGCACAATTTAAAAAATACCTCGTCGTGAAGTAAACCCTTTGAAAATCGTTGCCCAACCGTTCTTCCGCCCTAAATAATTAAATCAAATCAAACTCTTGTTTAAAAACAATAAATATTATATTTATATTTTTTTATCTATACTATATTTATTTTACACATGCGCAATAAAATTAACACTAAACATATATCTTTATCGTACACAAATTAAATTAAATAAGTTAATAATAATAGTAATATTATAAGCAAATTCATGATAATAACGTATAAATCATAGATTAAGTTGTATTTATACTTACTTAACACGGCAATTATACTAAATCTACATAATATTATTTAATACATTAAAATAATGACATAAAAAAAATTCAAGAAAACCCGGCCGTTTAAAAGCTAAACCCGGACGTCCATTTCATAAACCCAGTCGGATTTCGTAAGAAACACGAACCGACCGGGTTTTTCTAATTTTCAAGGTATTTCCTTTTCTTTTTTTAATAAATTAACTATACTATATTTATTTAACCAAGACTAACCATATACTTATCCTACACAAATAACATTAATTAATTCATTAATAACGAACATGTACTTATATAAATCACATATAAATCATAATTAACAAATAAAATTAATAGCACTATTAATCAAATATAACCAAATAAAAATGCACAATTTAAATAATACCTCGTCGTGAAGTAAACCCTTTGAAAATCGTTGCCCAACCGTTTTTCCGCCCTAAATAATTAAATCAAATCAAACTCTTGTTTAAAAATAATAAAAATTATATATAAATTTTTTCGGGCGATGCATGGATTTGATTAAAAATGAAATGAAAATTATAAATGAAATGTTTAATTAATTAAATCATACCTCGTTGGATTTCAACAATTTCTTTCTTTCAAAAACCTTCCTCCGTCTCTTTTAATATCACCTCTCTACCTCCTATCTCTCTTTTAATATCACCTCTCTTTCCTTCTAAAAATTATTGCATCTTCGACTTATAAATACATGTATTGGCCGACACAGAGAGAGAGACATGCATTGGACTGCATCATTGGCTGCAGTGGGTCAAACATAATAATTATAGGGGTGATTGGCTGCATAAATTTCACACTGCACCTGGACCCACGCGAAATGTATCACACTGGACTAAATTGCATAAATTTCGAGAGGAATGGGTCAAACATAATAATTATATGGGTGATTGGCTGCAATTTCGAGAGAGTGCTGAGCGAGGGAGAGAGGAATGGGGATTGGCTGACAACTTTATGCAATTTAGTCCACCACGTGGACAATTTATGCAATTGGAGATTTATGGTGTTAGGTAGTAAGGGTAGTTTAGTCATTTAGGGTAGTTTTGGTCTAGATTTTACACTTAGGGCATTTTTGGGGTATGTGTTAGGTAATAGGGTACTTTTGATATATCACCCCTAAAGTATAATAATAAAATACATTTAAAATATCTATCTACTAATAGATAACTTAGTATGTGGGTAATAATGAAGTTAAATTTCATTATATAATAATGATATATGATGAAAAATCATCAATTTGATTGAATTATCAAATATACATCGAAATATACTCATCGACTATTTTTTTTATATTAATGAAAATGATATTTAGATATAAAATAATATATAATTCATATAGGATATATATATATATATATAAAAAGATTATACACTTTTTATATTTATATATTATTATTTTAATAAAAAAATACAATTCATTCAATTTTTATTATTTATATTCAAAAATATTATATGTGGTTTGTTCGAATAAATAATATAATTAAAAGTATGTTATAATCATATGTAATAAATTATATATATTAAAAAAAATATTTTCCAATAACGTGAGTTTTTAAATTATTTATATAATTTATTTTATTAGATTTGAAAAACATATAATCTAATATAGAAATCTAGACATGGTTATATAATTTATTAATTTTTATTAGATTTTAAAAGATTGTATATAATCTATATAAATTAATTAAATCAATTATCAAAATATAAATATCAAATTAATATATCACTATATATATTATATTTATTAAAATAATATTTAAATATGGAATAGTATATAATATGATCTATAATATACATAGAAATAAATACATAATATAAATAGCATATGCCTACATGGAAATAAGAATATATAATATTATATATATGATTAATATATAGATAAAATTTCAAAAATCTAGAAAAATAGGAAAAATTAAATGGGAGGCTGGGAGTATTTCAAGGGCTGAGGTGGACAGCTTCACCCGAATTTGTATTATAGTATAGATATCTTATTAAATATAGTAATTAATATCAGCAGTTAATACAACGATTTAAAATAAACAAATTTGGGTCAATCAGTGCACATTATTTTGGTAATTATAGCATATAATTTTGGTAATTTCATAGTAATTTTTTTTTTTATAAAATAAACAAATTTGGGTCAATCAATGCACATTATTTTATGAATCTCACGTTCCCATATAAAAAGGACTGATTTTTTTATTTATTAATTACTCTCCGTTTATGAAATATCTTTCTAGTTTGAATCGGTGCGGGTTTTAATATAGTGCTTTTGATGATATGTAGTGAGTGGAATTAGAATCTCATTTGATATATTATTTTAAATTATGTTGTGTGTAGTTAGTAGATTTTGGGTTCCACTTAATCTATTATATTAAATTGAATTGTGTGTAAAAAGGGTGGATGGTCTACTTACAATAAATGGAAAGTTTAAAATAGAAAGAAATTTTGTAGACGGACAAAAATGGTAAAATAGGAAGAAGTTTCGTGAACGGAGGGAGTATATTATTATATTAAGTGTCAATCAGATTTTAAAATATTTGAATATATAAAAAAAAATTAAGAATATATGCATTTTACAACATAATTTAAATTGTTCAATTGTTACTCAAAAAATTAAAATTTTCAATTAATTTGTTGGTTAAATAATAATTTTAATTTTATTAAAAAATCATTTGATTAATATTAAATTACTTACAAATTAAAAATCTATATTCATAATTTAGATTTTTTTTAGTATGTTTTTGTTTCGATTTTGGTCTTCGTGTTGTCGTGTCTAGAGTATTAGATTGTTCATTTTCATTCCTTTTCTAGTTCGTTTTTACGTCGGTCGTGTGTTTTTGTGCTTTGGATGTAGGATGGTGGAATGAGGAGAGATTAGAGCTAAGTATGGAGCATTTGTCGTTATGCATGTAAAGCCAAGTGAAGCGGGTCAAGCCAATGAATGCACGAGAAGAAAAACCAAGTCGAATGAGGAAAGGAAGAGCACAGCGCCCGCTAGCACCCCAGCGCCTGCTAGGGTGCAGCTGCAGAAAACTTCAGAGTGCAGAGGCCAGCGGCCGCTGGCTCTGCAGTGATTGTGCGTCAGAGGGGCAAATCCAGCGACCGCTGGCTGGCAGTTACTCGCGAGTTTTAAATGCTTTCTTGGCGTCATTTTTTGGAATCTCCAACTCTTGTACTCGAAAATATTGCTCTCAACACTAGTCTTACTTGCTTTCCTAAGGTAGATCAGTAGTTTACTTGGGATGAAGGATTGAGGGCGAGTTCGGCTCTCAATCTGATACTCAATCTTTATAAGCATGTTTAATTCTTATTTTGATTGTTTTATGGATTGATTGTCTTCTTCTGCCTAAGTTTAGAATCTCTTTTAATTCTTTATTGATTGCTCTTTGATTTGTGTTTTTTGATTTAACTCGTGCTTGTTTAATTGAAATGTTTGATCACCGTTTTGATTTATCATTATTGGCTGAGATCGAGAGATGATTTCAATATAGACCTAGGGTTAAATCAAACAATGATTCCAATCGAAAATGTAGGAATCGTATTCGTAGTTGTTATTAATTTCCTATTGTGTAATTCGAGTACGTAGGTTAGAATTACAGTTTAATTGTCAAATACGAAAGTTAGTGATTAAGCAACTTTAGGAAGTCATTAATTGACTTCGAATCATTGTTCTTATTTGAGGAATTCTTATTAAGGATATCTAATACGAGAGTTGTGATTCTGTATAATTATGGATACGTAAATAACTAATTAGACTAACTTTTAGGAAGTCCTTGATGAACGAACAATAATATGAGTAGAGGAGCATGATTTAATTAATTGTAGGTTTTCTGAATTCTAGGCCCTTCAATCCCGAATCCGCCTTTTAATTATGTTTATTGTTTTCGTTTTATTTCTTATTCCTCTCCTTTATCTTTGTTAGAGTGTTTAGAATTTCATTTTTCTTGTTTTAATAATACTTAGGATTAGAGCCGCCCTGTTAAACTTTCCATTGAGATCCGACCAGGGTTAACTTGCCACATGCAATCGACCTCGTATAATTTGCGAGAACCTAGAGTACACACTTTAAGCTTAACATAATTTTAATTAAAAATTTAATTTAGTCAATTATTAAATTTATCAAATAAATTATTTATTAATTGAAATTTTTAACCAATATTACACTATAATTTATATCCTATATATAATTTATTGACCAAATTGGTCAATCCATAATTTTTCATCGAGTTTCAAAACAATATAATTTTCAAAATTATAAAAATAAAGACAATAATTTTAACAAATTATTTATGAGATAATTATTTACATAAAATTTATTTTATATAATTTGTCAAATTATATCAACTTAAAATAAAGAGTCAATTTTTTAAATTTAAAGGTATTAATTAATTTTGGGCTATATATGAAGAATACCCTCTTTTGTAACTAAAATTGAAAACTATCCTATTTTGTAAAACTCTATTAAAAGTACCCAAATTATGTGTTTTGGACCATAATACCCTTTCTTAACAAAATTTCTCCAATAACCATATAGTTAAAACTAATTAATACTTCAAATAGAGTAAATCATGCATTTCTATCAAGCCCATCATGCTTCCGTATAAATTCAATATTAATACCAACTGTTTATACCTTCTTTGACCGATAAGCTGTCGGGTCGTATCCACCGGAAGTTTTAGGGACCTCGTCCAACCACCAGGAGCACCTTATGGATTCCAGACGCAGACTCCTTCAACAGCTCACAGCACAGCCCTCGTTCGTTTCCTACCCGGGGCGTATAAGTATATATGTTGGTAAAAATAAGGAAAATATAAATCTAGAAGATGATGAACAAAAGCCCAAATCTTATTAAGGAATTATAAATATATATTACATACTAATTTAATCTCCTTTAGGGAGGAGACTAACTTGTTTAGCTACCTATGGTAGCGAGAACTACTATCATAAACTAGAAAGAGGAAAGATTACAATGTTTATTGTTGGAGAGAAGTAGGAGGATTTTCGATGCCTTCAACTCTCTCCAAATGCTCGTTTATATAGAAGGCTTGAAGCCTCCACTTCCCTGCATTATTGCCTCGGATCCTTATCTTCAAAATGATGCTTCTTCACGTGAAGCTGGGTCCAGATAAGGCTGCCGACACAAACATTTCTTAGTGGTTGGACCCCTTCTTTGAATTAGTGGTCCATCTTTTTTCCACCGACGATACTTTTATGGTGGAACGTCCTTTTCTTCTACCCACCATTGTCGTTTTCTTTTTGGTGGGTGCTGCTTTATCAGATGCTTTCTTTTACCGAAAGCATCTCCTGTTTTATCTTCACATGGCCCTTTTATTTCTGTCGGCCATCTGTCTTTTTTGGAGGGCCCCTTGGAGACTTTCCTTTTGGAGGAGTCTTCATCTCCTCATACTCGTTAGCTCGAAACTTCTTCTTATCTGGTTTAGGTAAGAAGCCTTTTCCGAACTCAGGTTCACGTTGGGCTGGACAATCTGAACATATCCTTGACGCCCAATGGCCAACATGAGCCATATTGCAGAACTTGCGATGGGTTTCTTTACTCATCGCCATCTTGTTTTCCCACAGAAGAGTTCTTTTTCTCTCAAAAGCCTCTTCTGCAAACTTGGTTGTCTTCCCTGTCATAGTATTTAACAGGAATGATCCATTCGCTGAGTTTTGAAAGAACTTGAATGGAAACTTGACTTTGTCCATCTCTGTAAGACAGACCCATAATCCCCATGCTCGCCTTGTTGTTATTTGATCATCTGAGATTGCGGTGATCATTGGAATTTCACTAGTTGGTGCCTTGATTTGGTTGAAGGCATCCATTCGGGGTCTTCGTAGCCTTATGTAATGGAAGGCTTCGTGACTCCCCTTTCCTGCAGGTTCTGGGGCTGCACTTATGAAATACAGCTCCAATGTATCACCTCGGCAAAGTTGTTCGTTGTTTGCCCAGGTATCATAAACCGCTTCCTGGATCCATCGGGGTAGACCTTTAAGTTCAGGAAACGCTGGGGACGTAGTATAAACTGAGGCAAGGGCCCCAAATTCATACCACTGCTTGACATCTTGGGGTTTTGATCCGGGCAGCATCCATACCCTTGGATATTTCCCCGAGCCATCAATCCTGGTATTACTAGGATTAATACCTGCTCTTGTGAGTAATTTCTCCCAGCTCGCTTGATAAACCTGTTCAGCAGAAGAGAAAATAATCAAATTAGTATTAGACTCAGATTTGCCTGTCATAGGCCTGAGGCTAATCTCTCCCTCTTTTACCCCAGAGGTGGAGGGTTGACATGATAGTTCAGACGGTGAAGTCTTAGTATCATCCTTTCCTTGGGCCAGTGGTTCAGACTCCACCAGCTTAGGACTTGCTAGAGGGGTATTTGAATCCCCATCTACCGGTTTAGGTGCCGGAACACGAAACTCTGCTATCTCCAGAGGTTTTCTGGAAGCCCGCAGGATTGGCTTTTCCAGAGCCGACCATAACTGAGTACTGGTCAGCATACTGGCTCGTATTCTACCAGAGACTTTCGTCTTATCGGTAGCTTGCATCTTCCCCATTTGATCAGCATGGAGAACGCACTCGTCCCATTCCTCCAAGAGCATTTCCAAATTTTCTCGGAGATGCTTTTGGGCTAGCATGATGGATCTAACCTCAGCTGGCTCCATCTCTTGTCAAAAAATCTGCAAGAATATTTTCATGAGATTTTAACACGACAATATCATAAATATAATATTGACATAAAGCTTGCCATCTAAGTAACCTAGCATTTTCAGGTTTTGATGCTATGTTATTTCTTAGGAAAGCTTTAACCTGTGTATTATCAACTTTTAAAGTAAATTTCTTTGCTAATAAAAATAAAGGCCATTTTTTAAAAGCCTTTACTACTGCAAAGAATTCCTTCTCGTTGATATGCCATCTGATGGCCTCATTTTCTGAGAATAAACCACTACAATATCTGCAAGGTTCTTCTCCATAAGGAGTGATCTTCATAAGGACTGCTGCCCACCAATGATCACTCGCATCTGTATAGAGGACCAGATCATCCTCATCCTGTGGAATAGAAAGCTTTGGGAGATCTTTACATTCTTCCTTTAGCTTTTTCATTCCCTGTCGATGTTCTTCCGTCCATATAAACGGAACATCTTTCTTTAGTAGATTACTAAAGACCTTCCTGTGTTTCGCAAGATCTTTGATAAACATTCCTGCGAAATTAACAACTCCCAGAAAACTCTGAAGTTGTTTCTTCTCTTTTAATGTTTCTGGAAAATCTTGGACCTTCTTCACAATATGATCTTGCAAAGTTATTCCAGACTCATCGATCTCTATTCCCAAAAACTCCATTTTTTGGGTCGCAATTACTGCCTTTTTCTCTGAAAGCACTAATCCTTCTTTATAACAAACATCTGCAAATAAATCAAGATGTTTGATATGTTCATCCATATCTTTTGATGTTATAAGTATATCATCAATATAGACAAACATAAAAGAAAAATAATCTTTAAAAAGATTATCCATCTTTCTCTGGAAAATCTGGGGAGCATTAGCTAACCCCATTGGCATTACGTTCCAAACGAAGTGCCCCTGTGGTGTTGAGAAAGCTGTAAGTTTTTTACTTTCTTCCTCCATGCGAATCTGGTAGAAACCTGACTTGCAATCAAACTTTGAGAAGACCTTAGCATTGCGTATGCAGTTAATAAGGTGATCTCTACTTGGAATAAAATATCCATCAAACTCTAGAATATCATTAATTCCTTTGTAATTAATGACAAGTCTAGGTTTACCTCGCTTGATCTCACCATGATTCCTTACCAGAAACCCCGGGCTACTGTAAGGTGAACTAGCCGGCTCGATCAACTTCATATCAAGATGTTCTTTGATAATAATTCTCATATCCTTCTGATCAATCAAGTTCATCAGGATAGGTCTGAATCTCACAAACTCATGCACCCTTTCCGGCTTTACCTTTAAGGTTGCTTTGAGTTGGTTCTTCTCCCACCAGGCCAAAGGATTCTCATTGTAGCATCTCGAGATCTTCCTTTTGACATCGGCAAGGGACACCTGCATTTCAACCCTCATTTCTTTGTTAGAAATCAAAGCTGCTTTAAGGATCTGGATTTCCTCCTCTTGAAGATCATCCTCCCGGATGCAGCTAAGCACTGCTTCGCTAAATCTTCTTTGATCCTTCATCTTTGGATGACGAAGTTTGCCTTCATCATTCATATCACCACGCTTGCTGCGAAAGGCTACGGGAATCTGTCGATTAAACGCCTTCCTCAGTCTCTGAACAATGATTTTATGCTCACAAATGGTTGTGAACACTAATCTTCTTCGCTCATTGTCCTGCGTGTATCGTTTGAACATCTGTAGGAAATTATTTCCTAACAGAACATCAGCTCCCGTATCATGAAAATACATCGGTGGAGTTTTAACCTTATACCAAGGTGTTTGTCCTGCTCCTCCAATTAATATTTCCACTTCTTTTACTCCTTTGGATAAGAGTAAAACTCTTTTAGAAAAATCCCGGCCAGCAATTTGAGGTAAAACATCCTCAACTTCTTCTGGGAAAATTCCCCTTCTTGCTGTGCATATGCCTGCGCCAGAATCAATATAGGCCGAGAAGTACTCTGCCTTATATTTTTCATATAACACTCCCACTGGAATGTATATCGAGAAAGGACTTGTCATACGATTAGGAGTCGTCTTTCTTCTATCGTAATCATCATCCCTTGGTCCATCGATTTCCAGGGCTTGAATCTTTCCAAAAAATCCCGCCCTAGAATCAGAACATCTTCTCGTCCTGCTCTGCCTTTAACCTCTACCATAAAACCCCCTAGGTCAAGGGTTCCATTGTAATGGTTAACCTCCGGCTGCTGGAGATAATATAAGACACTACATGGAAAGTTATTTTCCCATCTTGTAGCATCAAATCTGGTTGTCATCCCTCTCCATCCCTCTGGACATTTCAGATTGACTGAAACCTGAGGATTCCCTGGGAATTGGGGCTGACTTTCTTGTATAAGTTTTCTCCCAAAGGGTTGAGATATAATTCTATCTCCTTGGAAGGATAGTCTTCCTGAGCTTATCTTAAGACTTTGATCATGTCTTATGACTGGCCTCTCTTGAATTCGAATGTTGACCTCCCTCCTTTGTGGAATCTCCATTCTATCGGGACCAATTGCTGTAGTCACCTTCTTGAAGATATCAGGTATTTCGATAAAAGGCTTTCCCAAGAATAACTCCGTATGATGGGAGTTGGAAAGTGCATACGAAATCTGATATGTTATCGAATAAGGTGTATTCCCTTCATCCAATAACTCCTTCCTCTTGAAGTCCTGATATAGCGTCAGAGCTTTACTGAAACCCGAGTCGTTGAGATTGTATGCAATCTTAGGATATACAATCCCCACAACTTGGCCTGCACAAAGATTCCCCGTGATGGTTCCCATCACCGAATCTTGTAGGTTTCTGATTCTCCTATCACATATGGCTATGTCGATTGGAGCATCAATTCCTGTGAACATTGTGGATTTGAGAACCAGTTGAATTGCCCCGATATGAATCCATCTCATCTTCTCGGCAATTTCTGGTTTAAGTTTTTCCAAATCCTCCCGTATGTCGCTTGCTGGAATCAATTGCATCTCCACTTGATTCCCCGTAAACTCGATCGGAAGCGACATCTCTCGTCTAGTGATTCCGTAGACGATATGATGTTTCCTTCTTCCCAAACTGAAATTCCTTAGAACTTCGTCTAGGTTGCTGGCATTAAAACCTTGATACTTCTGAATGTTCAAGGTTTTCTTCATGATTTTGTCGATCAGGTTTGGCGAGATCATCGTTCGACTGGAAAATCCAGTTCGATCCTCTTTCTCCTGATGACAAGACTCAGCTTCAGTCTGAAGATTCTGTAGATCCATCCGAATCTCCATCATTACTAAGAATCTCTTCTTGCTCATATATACTCTCGTCTGAGGGTATATCTTCAAACCGGTACACTTGAACCAATTCTTGGTAGTATATGGCATCTTCGATGTCCGGAGTAGACTCGAACCTTCGCATGCCTCTCTGCTCGTTATCTGGGCAATTTGTTGAAATATGCCCCTTGGCTCCACAGGTCCAGCAATTACAATCTTTAAAACTTTCATTAGCTCTAGTATGAGCTCTTCTAAAAGTTTTCTTTGCTGGAGTTCTTGAACTGGATCCTTGGAACGAACCCCTGCTTCTGACTGGTCCGCTTCTTTGTCCAGTTTTATATGATCTAGCCTTCTGTCTAGACCACATCGTCCTTGGCTTCCAAGATCTTCCTCTTGGATTTCTTTCTTTAGAATAGGGTTGGTACCTATTCTTTCGTCTTTTTGTTATTGATGGCTCGCCTCCAATAACAACTGGAAGATCATTATCTTCACAGTTTAGGTGAGCTGCCTTGTTGATTCTTCGCAGCTTCTTCAAATTTTTCTGAGCAGTGGCTTGTTGACACCACTCTGAAAGCTTTTGATGTACATAAGACATCCTCTTGGCGATGCTATCACTGCCCTTAGGGATATAATCTCTTATCATCATCTCCTTCCATGGGCTTGGAAATTTTAAGAAGAAAATTTCCTTCGCGATAGTCTCATCAGCTTTTGACTGATGCTGGTAGATCGTAAAGAGCTGAAGAAATTTATTGAGCGCCTTTGGATCCAAGACTGTAAGTCTTAGATTATATAACGCCAATAGATACTTTCTTCTTTTCTCTCTATCGAATCCCTCGTAGTATCCTTCTCCTATAAAATGGTCTTTGAATAGGACACTCATTCTTCGGATAATCTCCGAGTAGGATTCCACCTCGAAGCATTGATTTCTTACTTCGAGGTGTAATCCTTCCCAGGCGATTTTTACAACGCCTGCGAGACTGGTTTCAAGAATCTTAACCAATCCTTCTTTGTTGACGTCGAGAGTAGCTGCTGCAATCCGCATTGCTCCTCCCCACTCGTCGATCACTGATTCTCGATCTTTGAAACTAACTTCATCAAGATCAAGCATTACGCCGTATGGATGGATGGGATCCAGGGTAGCCTTTCCAACCGGTGAATCTTGGATTCTGGGTTGTCTTCTCCTTCTGGTTCTCTCCATCAGTATGGCCTCGTCTGGTACCGTCGCGGTATATGATGGTCCAGCATGGAAATCACGAGCTTCTCTCATGACTTCTTCAGGTGGTGGTGGTACTTGCTGATTTAATGGTACAGCAGCGTTTCCCTCCCTGATGTGCGCCACCTGGTGTTGGTTCATCTTAAGATCAACCACCTTCATATTAGCAAAAGATTCTGCTAACTCTTGTAGATCTTCAAGTCCGATTCTTTCAAGGTTACTCATGATTTTTCACCTTGAAATAATCGTACATATCTTTCCACTTGAGGATCTTTTCCTTTATCCTTTACGGGTAGAGGATATTTTGGCCCTTCGGGGAATAGCATCCGGTTCCTTCTTTCGGGAAGAGATCTGTTCTCCAATTGGCCAACCCGACTCTGAATATCTTTCAAGATGGTTATAATGTCATCTTGTTGGATAGATATTCTTTTAATCTCCTGGGGTACATTAATTAGGCGGTTGCCGTAATTTTGTACCGTCTTCTGGATCTCCCTTAAATCAACCGAGAATTTTGATATGTCGGGGTCGATTTCTCGGAAGGCCGGGGTCTCCCTTCTGTCCTGACTCATTTAGAAATGGGTTGAATGTCCCATTTCCATTTGTTGGTGTACCTCTCCTTGAAGTAAGAGGTTTGCCACCTGTAGATCTTGGTATCTACTCATCATGGAGAGGATACTCGATCTCTCGGTGGTAGATAAAGGACCGTGAGTCCCTTCATCTAACTTGTTGGACCAAAAGAGATATTTCTCTTGGTGTTGTCTGTCCATAATCTCCAATATTTGGAGAAAATTCCTGTAACTAAAGCATCTCGGACAAGCGTCCGGATCCATATTTTCTCTTGGAGTCTCCTCCGTTAGGAAATAATTAAATGCAATAAATAAATATAATTCCTTAATAAACCTAGGGCTCTGATACCATTTTCGTTGCGTTTGTATAATGCCAAGATTTAACTCAAAACATGCAAATAAATGATCAAATAACTGATCAACATGTTCTAATTTCAATAAGTAATATGCTCAAATATGTTTATAAGTAAAAACCAAAAATCCGGTCGTCAAAACCCGGTCACTATTCCAAAACCCGGTCACTATTCATCAAAACCCGGTCACTATTCATCGACCAGATTTTGATATAGAATGAAAACCTTCCGAATTTTTAATTTTTTATTACCATCTTAAATTATTTTGAGCATCTTACTAATTGAAATCATTTTGAAATACTAATTATAATTAACCATATATGTAATAGAGAAATTTGTCCTTAATTAAGCATTTTAATCATGGGCAAAATAGTCTTTTTGGGCACTTTTCATAGATTTTTACAAAAGAGGGCACTTCTCATTCATATGTTATAGAAGAGGGCATATTTCATAAATAACTCATTAATTTTTATACCTTTTGATTCGTTGATTTTTTTTATACATTTTAGACGATTTACTCTAATTTTTGTATAATCTTTTGCAGTTAAAATGACCAAATTGGTTCATCTATAAATTTTTATCGAGGTTTGAAAACAAAATAATTTGATTTTTTTTTTAAATAATAACATGTAAATTATAACATATTTTTCATGAGGTAATCATTTATATAATACTTAATTACAATGATCTGTCAATTTATCACACAGTGAAATAAAAAGTCAATTTTTTAAATCGTATTTTTAAATTACAATATAAAGTTATTACGTATTAATTAATTTTACACGAGATAAATATTTATGTAAAAATTATATTTTACAACGATATAATTTTTAAATAACACGAATTTTCAATTATCTTAATAAATCACAAGGTAGCGTGATTTTTGACAGACACATTATACATAAAATAAATTATTTTAAATAATATTTATTTATAATGAGTATCAAAATTACTCAAACCCGTCATTCGCGTATAACCACCACCTGATTGGTACCTGCAAACCCGTTAACCTATACCACCCATAGGTATCCATCACCCGTGAAACATATAATTTTAATATTTCGAGAGATTATATAAAATTTTAAGCTATAATCTATATTACATACTATAATTTTTATAGAAAAAAATACAAAGATATGGTTAATATTAGGTGGCCGCGATGGTATTTCACATGCATTTCGTAGATATTTCACGGGTATTTTCCAGGCATTTGACGAGTATGATTAATAATTATCCATATCATGCACACAATCTAATGAATATTAAATTTCACGTAAAAAGCTATAAGTGAATATTAAATGTCTCTCAAACTCACACCAATTACAGTCGCAAGTGAAATAAGATCTATAGCCTCATGGATATGGATGTGGATAGCCATTAGCCACTGTGCATGCATGTCGTACTCAATTGTCATCCTTAAATATGGCTCATCAACGAGATAATTTTTTCATACATATAATATCAATTATTTAAATATTTTTTTCAAATAAAAATTAATTATTTCATTTTTTAAAATAATTAATTTTTATGAAAAAAATAATATATTACTTTTTCATACAATTATTTTTTCCATCTCAAATAATAAATTTTTATGAAACAAATAATCTATTACTTTTTCATAAAATTATTTTTTTTTTTCATCTCAAATAATAAATTGAGACATAAATTATAAAAAATTATCCGCTTGATAATCTTTAATATAATACTTATTTACAATGATTTATCAAATTATATCATTTTGAAAAAAATAGTCAATTTTTAAATTTAAATATAAAGTTCTTATATACCAATAAATTTTACATGAGATGAGTCATCATGTAACAATTATATTTTACAAAAATATAATTTTTCAAGTAACATAAATTTGCAATTATGTTAATAAATCAAGAGGTAATATCATTTACATAAGATAAATTAATTTAAATTGCATTTATTTTTAATATTTTGTCGATTTATAACACTTTTAAATAAATTTTCCTAATTTTAATTATAAAATTTTGTGGATTCGTCAAGATAATCTATTTGAAAAAAAAGATAAATTTATACTCTTATATAAAAAAATTTATAAAATTATATTTTAAAATATATATTTATAAATTATAATATAAGAAAATTTATCGTCGATTTTCGACGGGTTACACAGTTCTATATTATGAACATTTTAATCAGGCAAATGACATATCAACCAAAACCTAACCAAATAGTTGTAAAAGGAAAATTGGTTTATAGTCATAAAATCTATAAATCTTGCGGTGTAACTGATTTTCCACTAAAATCATATTCCATGAAAAAAAATGTTGCTGAGTTTTAAAAGTTAATTTAATTATTTTAAATTTTATATATTATTTTTTTATAATTTTTATTTTGGTCAATAAACTTTAAATTTATGAATCATATTTATTTTATTAGGACGAATTTATACAACGAGGTTTAAATTGATATATAAACTAATGTTATTTTTGTATATATATCAACCTAAAACGAAAGTATTTCATAATGATACATTAAATCTCACAACTTAATTGGATCATTGACTGGATAGAAGAGAAAAAACATTCATTCCATCCATCAAAGATGTATAGATGTTTCTTGCATAAATCGTCTATCAAAAATATATTATTTTATTTTATAGATACAATTTTATAAAATATTTAATGTATTAAACACTACAAAAAATACATTTTATAGTAAAGTAATAGTGACGGAAAAATTTTCCGTTTCTACATTTTTAACGGATTAACAACGGAATTTTAGACACATATTAATTAAAATTATGAAAATTTTATGATTATAATGTATTTAAATTAGTGGAACACAAGCACATGAGTTTCAAAAAATTATATAAAATATCTTTTTAATGAATAACTAAAATTATAAAATAGAATATATATATATATATATATATATATATATATATATATATTAGCAAAAAAAATTGAAACTAGTCATTGATAAAATGAAGAATCGACTAGGTAAATGAAGATATAATAAGCTCTCTTTGAGAGAGAGTTAAGCTTGTAAAATATGTGCTCACGACTCTACCAACTTATGTTATGTCAGTTTTTTGTGCGCCACTTTATGTGATTAAGAAGTTGTATTTTCGACAATAGAATTTTATTTCGGGGAAGCAGCCGGCTTGGGGGGATGAGAGTTGCAGAAAGTTAGCCTCGGTGAAATGAGGTTGTTCAACCTAAATTGTGTATCTAAGTTCTCGCAATTGGACGAGGTCTATAGTACACGATAAGTTGACCCTAGTCGAATCACGTGGAAAGCTAAACATGGCTATTAATCATAAGTAATCGAAATGTTACAGAGAAATTCCTAAACATTCTAATTATAATTGGTCAATGATGAGTATCCAACTAACTAAGGAATAATGAAATTAAAGAACAATGAATTGAAGTCTAGGACTTAGATATTCTTCAATCTGTCATCCACATCTGATTCATTCATATAACAACTTCTCACAAGACTGTCTAGTTGTTTACTTTCTTGTTCATGTGCTAAACGACGATTTTTTACTTGCGTATCCAAATCACGCGTAAGGAGATTTATTGTTCTAAACATGAGATCTCTTCCTACGTTTCTGATTGGAAGAAGAATTGATTAACCTAGTTCAGATATTAAAATCATTCATCAATCGATTTCAATATCTACAAGAATTACATGTTGATCAGACATGGAATTCAATTAAGTACAAGTTAAACAACCAAACATGAGTGAATCAAACATCAATTATAGAAATAGAACATCCAACCCTAGTAAATGTCTAGCCAACCATGAGAATTGAGATTGAAACCATGTTATAATCCATAGAAATATAACTTACTAGATAAACTTTGATAATCTCCGGTTGGAAGAAACTTCAATCCAAACAAATTGATAAACTATCTAGGAAAGCAATGAAAAACGTTCTAGGGCAAGTTCTAAGTTTCTCAGGTAGGATCCCCCAAAATAACATCAGTTATCTACTTAAAAACACGTCGAATAACTGCCAATTTCCAGACCCAGCGGTCGCTGGATACTCAGCGGCCGCTGGGGTTGTGCCTCTGATGCGCGCTGCCAACGCAGGCCCAGCGATCGTTGGGGACCTAGTGGTCGTTGGGGCCTGCTCTCTGCCTGGTTATGCAGTTCTCTTCCAGCGAGCGCTGGGAGCCTAGAGACCACTAGCTCCCAGCCTTGCTTTCTCCGTGTATTCTTTCGCCTTGTACCTTCTTCGACCTATGCAAACTCCATCAGTAATGCTTCCTTGGCTCTCTTGGCATCCATTCGACTCCCAATGACTCCCTCTTTAGCCAACCTACATACATGACAAAGAAACATAAAATCCAGCGTAATACGAACTAAAAGACATGAAAAACAATGCAAACTAAATACTAGACTTAATCAACACGAAGACTAAAACACACCAAAAATAAGACAAACAACTCCCCGACACTTAATCATTTGCTTGTTATCAAGCAAAATTCAATCACCGAGCATCAATTCATATTAACAATCAACATGTAATCCCAACCACCATTCATACCTTCATTACAAGACTTAGACTAGATTCAATTCTCAATTGTATTTGGTCACTCAATCAAGATGTAATGTTGCCCGTTACTAAATACTTCCTCTTCGGATTCTTCAACTCTTCTTCTTGTATTCCTTGGCATTGTGAGTTTTGATGAAATTTTGGTATTGGGAAAGTAGAGGGAGAGGTATGGAGGAAATATGTGTGGAGATGGAGGAATTTATGATGGAATTAGGAAGAATTTTAAGAGTGAGAAATTTGAGGATTTTAAGATTTGGTGGGCGGAATGGAAAAATAGATGGATAGAAAGGTAGGAAATTGGTTGGGTAGCAAGAATTTGAAGGTTTAAGGGTGAATTTCTTGGGTTGGAAGATGAATTTTGGTGAATTGAAGAGTATGGTTTCACAAGGTGGAAGAGAAGAAATATGAAGGGATGTTGAAGAGTGAAGAAAAAGAGAGAAGAGGAGAATATTTACGCTAAAATTGCAGGGCCAACGGCTATGGGTTTCTGAAGATTTACGTAAGTTTTGTGGGCCAGCAGTCGTTGACTATGTGCTTCTGCCGCTTGCAAAATCCTCCCCCAGCGAGCGTTGGCTAGCCACCGCCCGCTGGCACCACTCCTCTGAAAAATACGTAAGGTAGATCCAGCGGTTGCTGGCTATGAGGTTCAGTCCCTTTTTTGCATGTTTCTCACTTCCTTTCCGATTTCCATTCCTCTGTCACTTCCCTACAACATATCAAACCCAAATTTAGAATCTCGACTCACAAAAGATAAAGAAAATACAAATGAAAACTAAACAACAAAACAAGAAAAAGTAACTAAAAGTTTTCCACGTGGGTTGCCTCCCACAAAACGCTCGTTTAATGTCTTGAGCTCGACACCTTCCAATCTCCTCTAAATGCTTGCATCATCGAGAACTAGAGCCTCGATTCCTCACTTATGCACTTCATCTTCCAGATACGGCTTCACCCTTTGGCCATTTACTCGGAATGTTTCCTATGTACAAGGATTGAGAAGTTCAACTACACCATATGGAAACACCTCCATAATTTCTAATGGGCCACTCCAACGAGATTTAAGTTTTCCCATGAAGAGTCGAAGCTGAGAGTTGAATAGAAGAACTTTCACTCCCTTCTATAAGTTCTTCCTCAAGATCTTTCGATCATGGAGTTTCTTCACCCTATCCTTATAAATTTGGGTGTTCTCATAGGCTTCATCCCGCAACTCTTGAAGCTCTGACATATGCAAGAAACGTTCTTCCCCTGCACATGACATCTTCATATTTGTCTCTTTGATAGCCCACATGGCTTTGTGCTCGACTTCCACAGGTAGATGACACGCCTTGCCATAAACAAGCCTATAGGAACTCATACAAAGAACCATTTTGAAAGCGGTTCGATATGCCCATAAGGCATCTCCTAGCTTTATCGCTCAATCTTTCCTCGTTGGCTTGACTGTCTTTTCTAGAATTCCCTTCACATGCTTGTTGCTCGTCTCAGCTTGCCCGAAGGTTTGAGGATGGTAAGGGGTCACCACATTGTGTCTGATTCCATTTTCCTTCATCAACTTCTCAAACAACTTGTTGCAGAAGTGCTTGCCTCCATCACTAATGATCGCCTTAGGGAATCCAAACCTGTTAAGAATGTTTTCCTGCACAAACTTCAAAACCATATTAGCATCACACGTCCTTTGTTGGATAAATTGATTTTGAACTTGTAGGGTTCTTAATTAATTTGACAGATGTATATTTAATTCTTTGAGAATTAAATCGAGACATTTTCAAAATCGAATTTCTTGGTGAGTGAGAAATGCATTGTGGAAGATTTTGAAAATATTTGGGCCAATCTAGTTGAAGACTATGAGGTCCAAAAGGTGGAAGCCCATCTCTATGTTGTAAGCCCATGGATTAAAAGCTCATAAGTTGGAAGCCCATGACCTTTGGTCTTTCACATTCTCTTACTAATGAGACTTTATGTTGGGCTTTTAATAGTGACTTTTGAGATGTCCCTCATATGGCTATTAAAGGGAGACTTGAGAGAATTTTTCTACACACCAAAACATTTGCTCTCTTCTCCCCTTTACTACATTCTCACATTAGTTTTTAGGAATTCACTAGTTTGCTCGTTTCTTTCCTCGTCAAGTTCACCGGTGCCTTTAGAGTTTGTGGTGCTACTACTCAAAAGGACGAAGTCGTTTTATCTTTGGGGACGATACGCCGGACCATGAGCACTAGCCGGGGCGTATCTCGTCTTGCGGAAAGAGGACTTTCCTCGACTTGACTTTTCCGTTTTATTATTGTATCTCCAAGCATTGTAATCTCCGGTTCTCGATTTATTAATAAAATTATTATTTTATTATTACATCCTTGTGGGGATCACCTCAATCCACTTAGACACATAATCTACGGCAAGCAAAATGTACTCGAAACCATGAGAGTTAGGAAATGGTCCCATAAAATTGATCCCCCAAGCATCAAAAATCTCTACTACAAGATTATTGACTAAAGACATCTCATTTCTTCGGCTAATATTTCCTACTCTCTCACATCTATCACAAGAAGCATAGAATGAATGTGCATCTTTAAATAAAGATGGTCAATCAAAACCCGATTGAAGGACATTAAAAGCGGTTTTACAGCCTCCAAAGTGTCCCCCACACTCTGCTTCATGGCAAAAGGACAACACACTCTGTTGCTCCTCCTCTAGTATACACCTTCTAATCACCTCATATTTTCCTAGACGAAAAAGATAGGGATCCTCCCAATAGTAATACCTGCAAGATCTCAAAAATCTCGCCTTCTCCTGCGAGGTTAGATCATCTGGAGTTTATCTGCGACCAAATAGTTAACAATATCAGCATATCATGTGAAAGAAGATACTGAATAGACATGCTCATATGAAAATTCATCAGGAATCTTATCATGCTTGAACACAATCAACGAATCCTTAATGTTTTCCAATCTAGAGAGGTGATCAGCAACAAGGTTCTCACTCCCCTTCATATCCTTAATCTCTACGTCAAACTCTTGTAACAACAAATCCACCGAATTAGCCTAGGCTTAGCTTGAGATTTGGTGAGCAAATACGTAAGTGCCGAGTGGTCACAATGTACAATAACTTTTGACCCAATAATGTACGATCTAAACTTGTCTAAGGCAAACACGACTACTAGCATTTATTTTTCAGTGGTAGTGTAATTAACTTGTGCTTCATTTAAAGTTAAACTAGCATAGTATATTACACGTAGCATATTGTCCACTCGTTGCCCTATAACAACACCTATAGCAAGGTCAGAAGCATGACACATAATCTCAAATGGCTTCGACCAATCAAGAGACATAAGAATTGGAGCAGAGATCAATTTTTCTTTCAAAGTATGAAAAGCATGCATGCAATTGTTATCAAACACGAAGGGAACATTTTGAGCAAGAAAATGGCATAAAGGTTAGCTTATTTTGGAAAAGTCCTTAATAAATCTCTTATAAAATCCTGCATGCCCAAGAAAGTTTCTTACCCCCTTAACATTCACAGGTGAGGGTAAGCTTTCAATCACATCAATTTTAGCCTTATCAACGGCTATTCCCTTACTAGAGACAACATGACCTAACACAATGTCATTGGTAACCTTAAAGTGACTCTTTTCCCAACTAAGAGTAAGGTTACACTCAATACATCTCTTCAAAACGAGGTCAATTTTCTTCAAGAAATCATGAAATGAATTACCAAAAACAGAGAAGTTTTCCATAAACACTTTAATGAAATCACCAATCATTTCAGAAAAAATTGAAAGCATGCACATTTGAAAGGTTCTCGGGGCATTACACAAGCCGAAGGGCATCCTCCTATACGCATAAGTGCCGAAGGGGCTAGTGAAGGTCGTCTTCGCCTGATCGGAGCTATCGCCACATGATAATAACCAGACAACCCATCAAGAAAACAATATAATTCATGCCTTGCTAACTTATCAAACATTTGATCAATAAAAGGTTAGGGAAAGTGGTCTTTGCGGGTAGCCGCATTTAACTTTCTATAATCAATACACATCCGCTAACCGGTAGTTAGCCTAGTTGACACCATCTCCCCCTTATCATTAGTCGTCACTGTGATGCCACCTTTCTTCGGTACAACATGCACGGGGCTCACCCACTCACTCTCAGCAACTAGATGGATCAAATCCTTCAGCATGAGCTTAAGGATTTCCTTCTTCACCACCTCCATTAAGTTGAGGTTCAACCTCTGTTGGCCATCACGGAATGGCTTTGCTCCGTCTTCAAGAACGATCATATGCTTGCACATAGACAGACTAATCCCTTTTATATCTACAAGGCTCCAACCAAATGCTTTCTTGTTCGCTTTTAAGACATCTACTAGCTCATCTTCTTGCTCCTCAGTCAGCTCAGCAAAGAAGATCACTGGCTTCATTTCTCCATTCTCCAAAAAGACATACTTAAGGTGCTTAGGAAGCTCCTTAAGCTCGACTGGGCTGCTAAACGGTTCTTTCACCTCTTCATCTTTCAAGACCTCCATCACCCTCACACTTGAGTCAAGGAGTAGTTCCTCCTCTCGACTGTCTGCACTCTCATCGCCATTAGATTCCTATAAAAAGACCCTCTCGGCCAAAGCATCAATATCATCGATGAAATAACAGTTATCAGTTAAACTTTGCACAGGGTGAGGAGAAATTTCCCTGACAAACAAGGAAATCGTTTCACCTAACACAGTCATTTGCAACTTTCTATTTTTAGCATCAATGAGTGTATTAGTAGTTTCATGAAAGGTCTTCCTAAAAGAACAGTATGCTCAGTCACATACTCATGCACTTCACCCACATTAAGAACAACAAAATCAATAGGTATTATCAAATCTCCCACTCTAACAAGGATATCCTCTATGATTCCCTTAGGGTACCTAATTGATTTATCATCAAGCTGTAAAGACATTCTAGTAGGTTTCAAGTTACATAATCACAATCTCAAGAATATAGAATAAGACATCAAATTTATATCAGCCCCTAGATCAAGCATACCAGAAACAGACTTATCATTACCAAGAGAAATTTTGATTACAAAGCTACCTGGGTCATTCAGTTTCGGTGGAAGTTGATGCTTCAATACTGCACTTGCTACTTCTGATACCACTATCTTCTCATCATCCACAAATCTCCTCTTCTTGGATGCTAGCTCTTTGAAGAACTTCACGTATGCTGGAACATTTCTTATCACGTCCAAGAGAGGAAGGTTGACATTCATCTTCGAGAGCATCTTATAGAAGTCCTAGAACTGCTGGTCTTGCTTCTCATTCCTTAATCGCCCCGGAAAAGGAATAGGAGGCTTATAAGGATTGTCGGCCTAATGTAGCTCTCCTCGTTTCGCCTTCTCTTTAGGAGGGGCTAACCTCCAATTGAGTTATACTCCCTCCTTGTGTTGAGCATGTTCAAACCTCTTTTGAATGTTGAGGACATGTGGTGTTGAAGAGAAAATGAGGTAAAATTCTCGCTTAAAGAATATTTTTACTTCCTTTATCAATGCGAACTTAGTAGTGCAACCCATGAAAAGGAATTGTACCAGAAGCTGTGGAAGTGTGGTGCAACTGCAAAAGTCAAAGATCAAGTTTGGAGGATCTTGAGAAGGAACGTGCCAACTAGAGTTGAATTACATTGATGCAATTTCCTCCCAGTGAACATCTCTACAAAATGTCCGTTGTGTAAAGGAAAAGAGGACATTTTGTTCGAATGCAGGTTGGTGACGAAAAGTGTGGAATGAGTGAAAACGGTGGCTAAACATACCCACTGCTAGGGCTGACAATTTTCAACATGATACGATAACCCGACACGATATTAATGGATTTGATTTGGCCTTTATTAGGTTCGGGTTCTTATCAGGTAGACCTTATAAGAACATGAAATTTTTGGGTTGGGTTCGGGTTAGGTTCAGGTTGAGCTCGGGTTACCTGAAATATATAAATATATTATTTAAAAATATTATTGCTAATAATATATATTCATACAATTGTGTTGGATTGAGTCATTATTGCGTTGTTATAAGGTTGAGTTATTATCATGTTTGGTCAATCTAAAAAAAAACATGTTAATTTGAGTTTAGGTTGGATTCGGCTTTGAACCATTCAAGTTGGGTTCGAATTTAAGTTTGACCTTAACAGGTTGATACCCATACCCACTGCGTTTTCGAAGGAGCCAAAAGATCATTTTGTTTGCTTTGAAAATATGCTTCCAGTGAAGAAGAGAAATGAGGTTTACGCGTGCATTTGAGTTACTATCGTTTAGTTAATTTGGTACAAAAGAAATTTCATTATATTTAAGGACGAGGAGTGGGATACGAAAAGAATCATGTTCGATTTGAAAATTAGAACTTGGACTTGCTTAAATTGTAATAGTTCTAAAATATTATCATATATCTTTATATCGGCTAAGTTCATGACTAGTCATGATTTTTGTTGATGGATGCCTAACCTCAAATTGAGTTATACTTCCATCGTTTCATTAAGCTTGACACACTTTTTTTAGTTACGGTTATTAAGAAAAATATATAAAATCGTGTAAAAATTATAAAGGTAGTAGGGTACACACCTTTTTCAAGAGATAACTTTTGTTATTTTTGGAGTGTGTCAAATTTAATGGGATGTCCCAAAAAGAAAATGTGTCAAACTTAGTGGGACGAAGGGAATATTTAAACTTTTTTTGGTGAGTATTTCTTATCTCTATTTGTGTTTTAATTAATTTGTTTTTATTGATTAAAAAAATAGTGATCAAAGAAAAAATAAAAATATACTCCATCCGTCTCATTTAAGTTGGGGTAAAAATTTTCGGCACGATAATTAAAAAGTGTTATGATGAGTTAAAAATGAGTATAAAATGGTGATAAAAACATATATTATTTTAAATTTATATGTAATAAAAATATTCCAAAAAAGAAATGACTCAACTTAATTAGACAATCCAAAAAAAATATCAACTTAAGTGGAAATGTGGGAGTATTGTAAATAAAGAAAAAGTTGTGATAATGATCCACCTAGTAGTGGTAATATTTTATTTAATAAAGGGCCGAAATGAGTTTGGGCTAAACTCGGGCCAAAACCCGAGGGTGGCGTCCTTGAAATTTGCAGAGATGTTGCGCTGAAACAGACAGAGTGATAATTTCTGAAAAGTAGATGTGACCAAGAGATTCTCTGCGGGCCCCTCCACCGTATTGCCTACTGCGCTTCTCTCTATCCAATCAAATCTCACCTTTCCCACCACACCACTCTTCACCTATTCCCCCTGCGTCGCACCCGATCCTAAACCCCAATACACGTCACCAATTCCTATGCTCAGCTCGACCCCATCAAATGCTCCTCTCTCTGTAAAAACCTAGAACAACACTCTCTACATATTCATATTCGCAAAACTCAAGCTTACCCACCCCTCTCTCTCTCTCTAGCCATGAAGAAGATATACAGGAAGAGTACGGTGCACCCTACGCCTTCGGTGGTTTCAGAGCACCTCCTCTCTTTTTTGCCTGCCGCGATTTTAGCTCTGACGGTGGCTCTCTCTCCGGCGGAGAGGGAAGTGTTGGCATATCTCATATCCTGCTCCTCTGCCGTCAACTTCTCCGGTTGCGGGCAGCGCAAGGCCACCGCTGCGCCGAAGTCAGCGGTGCTCGGAGGTTCGAAAGGCGGCGGAGACGACCACGCGGCGTGCTTCAACTGCAACTGCTTCCGCTGCTACATGAGCTACTGGGCGCGGTGGGATTCGTCGCCGAATCGGCAGCTTATACACGAGATAATCGACGCTTTTGAAGAGAGCCTCCTCAAGGAGAATAGCAGAAAGGAGAAGAACAAAAAGGAGAGGAGGAAGGGTAAAAGCGTCAAAGTCGCCACTATTCTGAACGAGCCGAAGAATTCCGAGGCGGCGAGTTTGACCACCGCGGTTGATTTTTCCTTCGTCGAGTCTAATGTGGCGGCGGAGAGCGGCGGCCGGGACCATCGCGAGGCGGTGGAGGATGTGGACTGCGCGGAGGAGGAGGAATTCGAGAAAGGCTCGGTGAGGAGGTTTGTGAGCTTCCTTGGGGAAAGGATATGGAGCGTTTGGGGTTAGAATTAAATAAATTTGGGGGAAAAACCAAAATTTCAACGGTTGGTGCAGTTCATCCTCTCTTCCTTTTTTTCACTCACTCTCTTCTAAGCTTTATACAAATCCAAGCAAAGGAAATTTCATTTTTGCAGCAGCAATCAAATTCTGTTTTTGGAATGTGGAACACCTCAATCTGCATTGTAAATTAACTATAACTAGTATTTATATCATCTTCACTCTTACCGTAAATTTCACCATTTTTACCACCATACTTAATCTGATGCTCATTCACTGATATCTATCTTCTTTACTGAGCTGTGACTGGTTGGAATTCTGTGTATTTACACTTACATATATGTGTATAAGGATGGCTCTTGTTATAATGGATAGATAGGGTGGCAAATTGTTGGAATTATTATCAAGTTGAGTACATGAAGGGTGTGACATTCTTGTTGGTTTCTCACTATCATATCTCATACTCTTTGTTTTCTCCCCTCTATTATTTGTACCTTTTCGATGGAGCCAGCCCTCTTCCCCCTTTGTCCAATCCATTCATCTCTCTTCCTCACTATTCTTTACTCTTTCTTGATGATTCGTTTAATAATCCCTCCAAATTAGCATATTATAACCTAACCTGGTCCATAATAATTAATCTTGCTGGTGGTCTGATTTCTTGCTAAGATGGGTGCACAATAATGTCTTGAAATAATCAAGATTCGATTTCAAGCATATAAGCATATTACAAAATTAGCTTAATTAGTTTGAGCAAAAGGTTGCTTGTTTTGTGGCTGCAAAACATGTCCTTACTTTTCTCCTTTTTGCTTTCCCCTCTATATTTTTCTTATATCTGATGACAAAACACTATCTTTATTTAGGAGTAAGTGTATGATGTGCTTTAAAGTTTAAAGTATGGTATGAGGAAAAATTAGGTTAAATTCCCACTTTTTAGAGGCACTACACTATGGGATTATGCTTACTAATCTTAGTTATAATAACAGCAATGATTATTATAATTCAACATGGAAATGTATAAATGCATTAATTTAGGAGCTGTTCCATTGGATAGTGTATATATTTCCAACATTTAATTTAGAAGTGTGTCTCATAAATGCTTGATTTAATTTGCAAAAATTTAAAATTTTTAAATAATCTTAGTATTGATTAGATTTTAAATAATCTCGAAAATAATGGTATTTGGAGTTACCAAACATATGATATAAGATGCGAAAGGGAAAGAGGGAGAATGAATGAAGTTAAAGAAAATGGAAAATAAGATTGATTTTGGTAGTTTGTTTGGATAAAAGCGACGAAAAAGGCAAGTTTGGATTCTCTGTCTCTCACTTGTGCCCTATAGACAGACCTACACTAAAGCAAAAGGTTTCTATTCTTTTTGCGTAATCAAAAGTAATCAAATATTATGTGCCCTCATGCTCTATAAATTAATATTATATTTTTAATAATAAAATTATTAATTTTATTAGAATTGCGTGTTTCATACTCTTTTTATAAATAAATATTTAACTTTTAATATAATTTTTTTATTAATTTTCATTTTTATAATGAATGTTTATTAATTATAATATTATTTAATATAAAATAATTAAAAAAAATTATAATAATTTATATACTAATATAATATTATTATATCAACTGTGAACGTATGCTATAATCTTAACTTCTAAAAGTTATTTGTGTATCTAATTTCTAATTATATGTAATTGATACTCGTCCTCGTACACAAAAAATGCATATTTCTTTAATTGAAATCGAGTTTGAAAACATATAATTTTTTACTATTTATTATTGTTAATTTGGTGTTCTAAGGCGAGAAGAATAATATTATGCACCTGGCCTAGTTAATGTTTTAAAATCGAACTCATCATTGAATCGGTTTCTTGAACAGATTATCGGGTCACATGTTCCATCAGTTGAACTGTTTGGAAAAACTCGAACCACCTTATATAAACATACATTTCAGTTTATAATTATTTTGGTATATTGTATTTAATTTAAAGAACCGTTAATGTAATAAAATGTAGATTATATTCAGTTTAATTTTATAGATTTTACCAATATAAAATAATGAGGATAAAATGGTAACTATTATATTTAATGTATATTATATAGTCCATCTAATTTTCATGTTCAATATCTATTATATAATTAATTTATAGTTTTATATTTTTTATAAATGTGGAATGTAATTAATAGTTCGTGATAATTAGTTCTATAAATCTCATATTGAACTTTTAAGATATCTATCAAAATAAAACTCAAACAAAAGAAACAACTTATTTAACTCTACAATAAAATCCTAATAATTCATTAAAGGAGGACTCCCGTAAAACATCTAGATATCAATGTTTAAACTTACGTTTATTAACTCAAGATAACATATTAAATGCGTTAAAATTAATAATTTTTTGTTTTCAAAAAAGTCTTTTGAAAAATCCAATTTTCGGATAATCGGTTCTACTGATTTTTCGGGATTTTTACCGGTTCGCGTCGATTTTAAAATTAAAATTTGATGTTACCAAATCGATGAGCTAGACAATTCTCAAATAAATCTGATTCGGCGTTTAAACATTGGGCAAAGTAGCTAAAGAGTTAGAGTAATATATACTCTCTCCGTCCCACTAAGTTTGACACACTTTCCTTATTGGGACGTCCCACTAACCTTGACACATTTCAAAAATAGTAAAAGTTATCTTTTCAAAAAGATGTGGATTATACCACATTTATCACTTTTACACTAATTTATACACTCTCCTTAATAATTGTGTCGGAAAAAAAGGTGTGAACCGGGATGATGGGTGTATTATTTAGCTTAAAGTTTTGATCGTTTAGATTGCGTAATGTATAGATATTAATTTGAAACTCAACTGTCGAACTAAATAGATACATTAAGAACACATATTTAAAATGCTAATAATGACAATTTTATATTAAACAATATCAAATTTAAAATGAATTCAAAATTTGAAATGAAATCAATATATAAAAATTTCAAGAGTAGGAGTGTGGTGTGTATGTTGATTTTTTTATTCTTCTTATATTAGTAATGGGTGACGCCAGTTTTTGCACTATAATACTTTGATTATTGATGCAGACTTAGACTTGAACTGTTAGAAAACGATTGTGCTTACCCAGTCAAAATCCATTCCTAACTAAATTAGGTGACTACTTAAAATTTTCAATTTTTCAATTTTTGTGTTGGTTCCGATCTCAAAAAATTCGGAATTTGGAGTCTCAAATCCCATCAAAATGTTGGGATCGAGAAAGTTCTAAATTTTGATCTCAAATTTTCACTTCCAGATGTAATGAATAATATTTTTTTCCCTTTTTATCCAGAATTATTATTTTTTACATCTCAAATTCCACTATTTTTATGCCCTTTAATCAAATTATATATTTGAGTGATTAATGAGGAGTAAGGAGGTGTGAGGATGGATAAGAAATAATTAGAAATAGAAAGAAAGAAATATAAAAGTAATTATTCTATCAATATAACTTAATTTTTTTGCTTTATTCCTTAATAACTTATTTAATTTTTGATTTTATTTGTTTTGTCGTACAAATTTTTTTTAAAGTGTCGGTAGAAAGAGATTTCCCTAAAAGAAAAAATACTTTTAACGTCGTCCAATATCTTTTATTTTCCAAATTTTTCACTAATATATTTTTTGATGCAGAAGTATGATTTTTTGGAGATGTGGCTTAAAAAAACAAGAGATTACTCGTTAAAAAGAATAGAAAGATGTTTATATTTATACGATTTTTAGTAAAAATAGATTGGGAGGTTTAATATGTTAAAAAATAAGAAAAATGTTGGGGATTGAGTTGAGGAAGAGGTGTCTCAATGTAGCGTCACTTTCCATTAAAATTGCTATAACTAATTACTACAATTTGGAGTATCATATCCTGAGAAAAATGGGGGTAAGAAGGAATTAATGCAGTGCTTTTTCCTTGTTTGTTATGGTGGGTCCCCACTTCGTAATCATCTTACAATTAATAACACGCAATTATTGCTGATTGCTAGTATCTAATATCTATTGCTTATTTTTCAGACCATACAATACCTTTTTCTTTTTATAATAAAGGTAAATAAGGATCGATGCTCAGATTTTTATGACCTAATGTCCCGGAATCATTATTTCAAAAACAACAAAATATATTAAATATGAATTTTACTCCATTTGCAAAATATCAAGATGGGTAAGATCAGAGGTGGATCTACCTTTTGTAAAAAATAAATTATATTTACTATTAATTTTGTATAAATTTATGAAAATTAAGTATTTACAAAAAAATATTAAGATTTTGCCCAAACACTAAAAAAAATAGAGGTAACGATTTTGCCCTTCATAGCTTTGAGGGCATGGGTCCGTCCCTGTGTAAGAGTCTCTTACACATCACACTATATACTAGACAAAAGGTGGGTGTTATATTATATATTTATCATGACTCAATTATTGCAATCATATCACACACATTCTTGCATTTTCTCACTAGAAATCACTACATTATCTATCTCAAAAATTGGCTTGAACTCGTCAAATTGAAGACATTTTTCAAACAAAAATCATGTTAAACCTAATACTAGGTATTTCATTTGGTAGAATTTTAAAACCGCATGATTTCAAGAGAAATACCGCAAACATATTTCCAGACAGTATTTGCGTAGGTTACATATATGCAGCGGTTTTTATGGTTTTAAGTATAATAGATGTTAGCACATAGGAAACTCCAAAACTACTCAGAAAAGATCATCTCCTGCTGGTACCTATACGCAGCGGTATTTCCAATGCTTCATCCAACCCGGGCGGTTTTGACTCTATTGTATAGGTAGATGGTTTCCATACATGATAGAAGCAAAACCGTTCGGGAAGAAAGAACTACCGCTAGTACATATTGTTAGGGTTTGTATACCTCAAAGCATACTTTATGCTTAGACGATGTATCAGACTTATTTTCAATTACACTTTAATGAGAATAAATGTCTCTATAATTGGTTTGTTATTTATTATTGTTATATATTGAATTGCAAACAAGTCCATTTATTACAATTGTAGACTGTGTGGTGGATCGATGATCACGGAAGGTAACACAGTCGGCTCCTTTGTAATATAAAGTCACAGTCTAGACAGACTTGGACAGTCTTATCGGTAAAGGTTGCGATATCATTTCGATGTGACTGACCTAAGCTCGTAGAATGATATTGGTATGCATAAGCGGTTACACATGCTTTGCGTATACATATTGAGTGGTTTCACAGTGAGATAAGTTCTAACGTGCTGATACTTAGAGCGAGGTCTCGGAAATTAATTCATTTCTTAATCGGTGACGATGACATTAGTATAGACGGTTGATTATACGCTGCTTTAATTCATCAACGCTTGCGAGTTTTTCGTAACTCTAAATAGTGATGTTTTGGGTAGTAGTCGTCGGCTTAGCCAGAAGTACTCGATTGTCAGGAGTACAAAATTGCGTCTCGGTGACACGAGTTGATAAATCCACGTGAGGCGTTCAGAAAGGTTTATTACATAAGAAACCCGGCCGGTTGGAAATTTATTCCATATGTAATATTAAAGGTCTGAACCAGATCACTCACGAATAAATATATTAATTAATTATGAGCTGTCAGCAAACTCAATTAACTAATGGATTTAGAAAATCTTAAACGCAAGAAATAATTAATGACAAAAGGGTTACATCCGTAATTCGAATGAATCAAGATGATTTCAATATCTATCCTATAGTGAAGTCGATAAATATTTATAATAGAACTGCTCTTTGTTGCATTTATATGGAGTAATTAATTGGAGGACAATTTCATTTAAATTAATTAATTTAAGTCTAAAGGTTGAGCCAGTTAATTAATTAAATTCAATTGGGCCCAAAAGGAGATTTGAAAATTAATTTAATCTAATTATGGATTTGTCCAAGCCCATATAAAGAGAGATTATAGTTTCTATTATTTGGGATCTAATTCATTCTCCTTAGAAGCCCTATCCTAGCCGACTATGTCTATAAAATAGAGAATAAGAAGAGCCAATTTCTCTCTCCTACCTAGAAATCGGCGCCCATAGAGGTTTTTATCCTCTTAATTTTTTGAAAATTTGAGAGCATTCAAGACTCCAATTTTCGATCTTCTTTTCTCTAGACTACTAGATAGATTCACCCACATGATATTCTAGTAGATAGATGGGGAATATGATAGAACTTACTAGGGTCGGATTTGGTGGAGATTCAAAAAGGAGATTCCAAACAGTGTGGATTGCGGATCGTTTGCTAGCGATTCAAATCGCTTCTCCACAAGCAGATGACTTGCGTAGGAGAAGGTATATTTTATATATTTCCGTATTATATTCTCCTATTTGATTTAAGAATTAATTATTTTTGTGATTTATTAAACCTATGGATCCTGCGTTTTCGTGAGCCCCTCATACAGGTTCTATCACATATAACACACGGTATTTTTACGGATTTACTTTACACGAGCGGTTTTGGATAAATTATATAGGTATATGGTTTCCCTACACTTAAATGTTACATATTACTTTAATTTCTTATTATATTAATTCTTTATTTGTAGATGATGGATTATACATCCGTGTACATAAAATTTGGAGGATATTGAGACAAATGTATTTATACGGGTGGTCAGGACATGTACTCTGAAGAAGAACAAGCCCCTGCGATGAACAACGCTACATTTGCTGAATTTGCAACATGGATACACGATGCAGGAGGTCTGCAAAGAGTATTGGAAATGATGTATTCAAGTGTGGATAGTTACGTCGAGTACAACCATAATACACAAGGGTTTTTAAAAAATTGGATAGTTACGATGATCCCCCTCAATGCTATGACCTCTGACGTTTGATTGAAGAAAATTCAATACTTGAAGAGTTAGATGATGGGTCGATCTTCAATATTAAAGAAGAGTTGAACATTGCAGCTCGATTGTGAAACCTAGAGAAACAAGCTGAATACAAATTTGTTAGATCAGACACATATCGATTGCACTGGGTATGTAAGTTGTTTGCAAGATGCTCATTCGTTCTGCATGCTCATTGTCATGGAGGTAGTTGGGTTGTAGCTGAGTTTTGTGCTTAGCACACTTGTAAAGATGATATCACAAATCATGCTCCGAAAAAGGTCCACTAAAAGGTGATAGGCACATTCTTTACGAAGAAAATGTGAAATATAAATGAAATCATTGTTAGGGTTTGTATACCTCAAAGCATGCTTTATCCTTAGACGTTGTATCATACTTGCTTTCAGTTTCATTTTAATGAGAATAAATGTTTCTATCATTGGTTTGTTATTTATTGTCTTTCTTTATTAAATTACAAACAAGTCCATTTCCTATAATTGTAGATTGTGTAGTGGATTCATGATCACGGAAGGTTACAAAGTTAGTCATTTGTAGGATAAAGCTCACAGTCCAGACAGACTTGGACAGTCTAGTCGGCAAAGGCTATGATATTATTTGATAAGAGAGCTGACCTTAGCCCGCAGAATGATATCGATATGTACAAGCTGACACACATATTTTGCGTATACATATTGAGAGGTTTCACAGTGAGATAAGTTCTACATTTTGTTTCTTAGAATGAGGTCTCGAAAATTAGTTATACAAATTTCCAACTAATTTAGATAAAGATGAATTTGTTAGAGATAAAGTGAGATTAAAGTCTATTATTAGTGGGTCTTATCCATTCACCTTTGAAGTCCTAACCTAGACCAAAATATCTATAAATAGGGAGCAAGGGTGGCCGATTTCTACACATTGATTCAATAATAGAAATCGGCCAAATTGGAGGTTTCTCTCTCCAATATTTTCGAAAATTTCAAGCTTTATTCCTTGAATTTTCGATCTTCTATCTAGCAAATGTTTGATAGATTATTTTCCACCCTATAATCAAACCGTAGATTGAGAATATGTTACAATTTTCTGAGGTCGAATCGAAGGAGATCCCATCGGAGAGGATTGTTGTTCGTGGCCGACGATTTAAATCGAAGGAGATAGATAATTCCGCTATAATTTCTCCTATGTAGTGTTAATTGTTTGTGAATTAAATTATTTGTATGATTATTTAAACATGTGGATCATGTGGATTTACTACCCCCTCGTACGGGTTCTATCAGTTGGTATCAGGGCCGGTCACAAAATTTTAATTTATTGTATAAATTGGATTTAATTCCATTAGATTTTCCTGTGACCATAATTGATATTAAGATTGCTAGATTTAATTCAAGCATATATCTATGATTATGTGGCTTATTTGATTTAATATTGCGTCTATTCATTTGATTCGTTTTTCGGTGTCTGGTTTGTGGCTTAATTTGTAATCACATGGGGGTTGATCGTGTTAGATTTGAATTTTTTCTCTCTGTATTTTGTTTTCTAATAATGTAAAATAGTGAGAGAATCGATCTGCGTGAAAATCGAGACGGAGAAATGGAAGCTGGAACCGGGCCGTGGTGCGAACCACGGGGACCCCGACGATAGGTTTTAGCGCGAGCGGAGCCAGGCTGACCATAGAGTAGGCAGCTCAGCGACAGCTGAGTAAGTGTGTGAGCGACAAAACACGCCTCTGCGCGAGCGCTGGCCCTCGACAGCTCTCAGCCAAGCCTCGGCAACCCTCAACCTGCGATCGAGGTGGACCGTGGGCGGCAATCGCAATTTTAGGCCCGATTTTGAATTCTTGGGCCTATTTTGAGCCCAATTTTGATTCAATTTCGATACGAAGATGAAGAATCATGAAGATGAAGGATTTTATTTCAAATTTCTTAGATTTATGAATTAGTTAAATTTTATCCTATTTTCGATAATTAAATGTAATTTATGTGCCTTAATATGTGCTGACATGTTTTAATTTGACCTTATTTGTTATTATTATGGATGATCTTATTTTCTTTTTACATGATATGTCATAATATGATTATTCATGTGAAAAACGTTTTAATATAAATAACTAAGCGATAATTGTTATTGCATTTTATTATTTTAATTCTCTAAGATACATATGGTCTTTATAAGACAGTCTTTTCGTGAAATAACTTGTTTTGATTCCAAGCGGGATCACATTTTACTCATTCACGTGAAAAGATTTCTCTAAGATGAATATAAGATATTGATTGATAACAATATGACCCATCCGCAATGAGCTTATTACAATCAAGTAATAGTCTTTGGTGTCAGGGCTCATCGTGTAAGCTTAGATATAATTTGGCAGTTATAGAAGCACTGCGTGACCTCTGACCGTTGAGTTATATGACCAGTAAAACTGTTTTAAAATCGATCGTGTAATCGATCACACTGCGTGGATTGCATGATTTATTTATTCTCAGTTCTGTTGATTAAGAATGACTTTCAATCCACTTGCTTCGATTCTTGAAAAGAATCACCGTGAGAACAACAAATATATTCATTGGAAAAGGAATTTGGACATTTTCCTTACTGTTGATGACATCAAGTTCGTTCTTGACGAGCCATGTGCACCAGTTCTTACTGACAATGCATCTACCAGTGTAAGGGCTAAATATGATAAGTGGGTTCGCGCTAATCAAATGGCGCGATGTTATATTATGACCTCAATATCTAACAGACTGCAACATTAACAAAAATCCATTAAGATATCTTCGAATATCATGTTTAGTCTGCATGAGATGTTCGATACATAGAGCCGATTGGACAAGCAATTGATGATCCATAATATGATGAACGTCTCTATGGGATAGGGGACATCGATTCGGAACCATGTCCTGAAGATGATGGGCTATTTGAGCGAGATCGAGACTTTAGGCGATCAAATTGATGGCGAGTCTCAGATAGATATCGTTCTGCAGAGCTTACCATTGAGCTTTGAGTTGTTCCGTCCGAATTATATCATGAATAAAAATGATTATACTTTGACGGAATTACTAGCTGAGCTCCAAATGGTAGAAGCTCTCATGAAGTCCTCCCCTAAGACTGCACTGGTGACTGTGGCAGCTTTAGCTTCTTCTAGAAACCCTAAAAAAGGGTAGAAACAAGAAGAAGGGAGCATCATTGTCTGCCAAAAAGAAGAAAGGAATCGGTGGTCTCTCGAAGAAGAAAAAGGAGGGAACTGGAAAATTTTTCAAGTGCGGTGAGAAAGGGCATAGGAAATCAGACTATCCACTTCATAAGAAGTCGGTGAACAGTCAGGGTACATCTACAACTTTAGTAGTTCCATCATATTTTATGACTAGTTCTGCCCACTGATGGGTAATAGACACAGTAATCACTGACCATGTTCGTTGTGACTCGCATGCCATCCTACGATCAAGGCTACTTAGGGATGAAGATATTTTCATCTCATTGGGCGATGCTATGAGAGTGGCGGACGTTGTAGTGGGAGATGGTGGAGCTGCATTTTGCTTCTTCTGTTTTAGTTTTATATGATGTTTTACTTGTACCCAATTTTAGAAAGAACCTTATTTCAGTTTCTAAACTCATTTTGAATCGACATTTAGTTTTTTTTGATGATTCTATTGTTATCAAGAAAAAAGATTTGTTTACCTGTTCTTGTACGTTAGTTAACAATTTGTATACTATCTCTGCAAAACCCAAGCAACAAACTAATAGAACTCTTAACTTATATGCTAACTCCAAGAAGAGAAAAACTTCTTTTCTTTCATCGAATGATACATATATGTGGCACTTAAGACTTGGACATATTGACCTTAGAAGGATTCAAAAGTTAGTGGAACATGGGCTTCTGGATAAACTCCAAGTAGAGCCATACGTGACTTTTGAATTCTGCTTGGAAGGGAAAATGACCAAGAGACATTTTAAGGTCAAAGAAAATAGAGCCAAAGATGTGTTGGACATCATTCATTCCGACGTTTGTGGTCCAATGTCGACCCATGCCAGAGGTGGCGCGTAGCAATGCATCACTTTTATTAATGATTACTCCAAATATGGATACGTTTATTTGATGCACCACAAGTCGGATTCCTAAAAAAAATTAAGGAATTCAGGGCACTTTTGGAGAATCTTCGGTAAGACTATCAAGTGTCTGCGTTATGATCGTGGAGGCGAATACCTCAGTGCTGAGTTTTTAAACCATTTGTCGGGAGCGGTGATCCAATACCAGTTAACTACATCGGTAACACCCCAACAAAATGGTGTAGCAGAAAGACGGAATAAAACACTCATGGAGATGGTAAGATCAATGATGAGTTATGCAAAGTTACCAATTTCGTTTTGGGGATATGCCCTAGAAACGACAGTTTACACATTGAACTTGGTGTCATCCAAGTCAATCCCTAAGATACCTATTGAGCTGTGGACCGGGCATCATCCCAGTCTAAGACATCTTTAGGTGTGGGGTTGTCTAGCACACGTGCTAGAAAAGGATACCAACAAGCTAGCACCTCGTACTTATTTGTGTCTATTCGTAGGATATCCTAGAGAGACGAAAGAGTGAGAGTTTTATAGTCTCAGAGATCTAAAGGTCGTAATTAGCACCCACACTCAATTTCTAGAAGAAGATTATGTGAACAACCACAAGTCCAGAAACAAAATAGTTCTTAAGGAAATGAGAATTATAGCTTGTCCAACAAGAAACACAACCACCACCAACACCAACCCAAACACTTGTATCACATGTAGTGGAGCCTCGTCGTAGTGGGAGGGTTGTTCACCAACTCGACCGATTCATTTGAGTGGGAGAGGCATCTGACTTAGTCCCAGGACTTGATGAATTGGACCCAAGAAATTTCGACGAAGTAGTCCAAGACAGGGATTGTCACCTCTGGAAAGAGGCGATGGAGTTTGAACTACAAGCCATGGTAGACAAGGGTGTATACGAGCTAGTCGATCTGCCCAAAGAATGCAAAACCATTGGGAGTAAATGGGTCTTCAAGCGGAAACGAGGGCCCGATAGAATTGTCATTGTTTACAAAGCTAGACTAGTGGCAAAAGGCTACACTCAGAAGGAAGGTATCGATTACGATGAGACCTTATCTCATGTAGCCATGCTCAAGTATATTCGTATATTCTTGACAGTAGTTGCACATATGGATTGAGAAGTATGACAATGGATGTCAAGACAACTTTCTTAAATGGAAGTCTTGAAGAAAATATCAATATGCAACAACCCGATGGCTATGCAGTTCAAGGAAAGGAAATCATGGTGTGGAAGCTTAATAAGTCCATTTATGGACTTAAGCAAGCCTCACGTTCATGGAACCTTTGTTTCGATCAATTTATCAAGTCTTATGAATTTGATCAGTGTCCTGACGAGAGTTGTGTATACAAGAAGTGTGAGGGTAAAGAAGATATTCTCAGACGAAAGTGTAAAGAAGATATTCTCAATTGTTTTCTTGGTGCTATACATAGATGATATTCTCTTGATCGAAAGTGTAAAGAAGATGTTGTCAGACGTTAGAGCATACGTGTGCAATCAATTTGATATGAAAGATATGGGAGAAACAAGACACATTCTCAGGATCAAGGTCATCTGAGACCGAAAAAAGAGAATGTTATACCTATCTCAAGGGTCATATATCGAGACGGTACTTAGACACTTTAGCATGCAGGATTCCAAGAAGGGCTTCCTACCCTTCAGACATGGAATCATCCTTTCACAGGACATGTGTCCTAAGACACCTGATGAGATAGAGGAGATGAGACATGTACCTTATGTCTCAGTAGTAGGTAGTATCATGTATAATGTGATGTGTACTAGACCAAATATCTGTTTGCCGTAGGCATGGTAGCACGATATTAGTCCAACCCTAGCAAAGGCCATTGGACAGCCGTAAAGAACATAGTCAAGTACCTTAAAAGGACTAAGGAGTATTGTTTGGTTTATCTGGTTGATTCACTGTGTCCTTTGGGTTACACCGATTCTAATTTTTAGAAGGATCGAGACTCAAGGAAATTTACGTCTGGTTATGTATTCACTTTGGGAGGCGGAACCGAGATATGGAAGAGTGTGAAGCAGAAATGTATTGCAGACTCCACCATGGAAGCTGAATATATGGCCGCATCAGAGGCCGCAAAAGAAGTAGTTTGGCTCATGAGCTTCTTGATGGACCTAGATGTCATTCTGAGTATGCCTGCAAGTATCAAAATTTATTGTGATAACTTTGGTGCAGTGGAAAACTATAAGGAACCACGGGCCCACAAGGCAAGTAAACACATTGAGAGGAAATATCACAACATCTGTGATATAGTAAAGAGAGGCGACATTGTGGTGACGAAGATTGCGTCAGAGTACAACTTGGCTTATCCCTTCACGAAAAGCCTGAACAGGAAGACGTGTGAGCGGCATGTAGATGGACTAGGAGTACGGGCGTATAGTAGACCTACTTTCGGTATAAGTAGCAGATTTGTAGATGTCATGCGATACAAAATATATACTCTAAAACATGTTTGAGTATATGTGAGAGATTGTTAGAGTTTGTATACTTCAAAGCATGCTTTATGCTTAAACATTTGTATTAGACTTACTTTCAATTTCATTTTAATGAGAATAAATATTTCTATCATTATTTTCTACTAAAGCAGACTACACTCCCATAAGTCTCTTACTCTTAGGCGGAATGCACGGAGAACCTACCCTAAATTGCACTTCCCAATAATCACCCTAAGCCTACATCAACAAAGTTAATAATGCAAAAGCAGGGATTATTTTATTTTAGTAAGTATTTTACAGAACAAAAAATATGAAGATAACACTTGGGAGTTGGAGTTGGAGTTGGGATAGATAATAGATAGATACACGAACAAAAGTGAAGCCGAAAGTAGTAGCTATCTGTTCTGATCTATGCCTATATTAAACTGCAGTCAAACTTCGAATTTTGTATATCTTGGTCACAAAGTAACTACTATCGTGTAAAATAAAGTACTATTGTGTGAAACATTCAAATTATTGAAATTAAAAATATATATAGAAAAGTTGACTGTATAATGAAAATTTTGTTACGGTATGAGAAAAGGTGGACCTTCGTGTTTTATTAAATTGCGTGGCTGCGTATTTTGACTTTGTGTACCTATTATTATGTTGCAAAATATTACTTTCATCCGCCTTAATTATACTGACTTCGATATAATTTAATACAAAGAAGATAAGAACTTTAGTGTATACTTAATAATTTTTAAATTTTTGAATAAATTAAATATTTAATTACGAATTAAATTTAACAATATTTTAATTAATTACAAAAAAATTAACAAAATTAAATCCTTATTATTTGAACTAATATTAATTTATTTTTAATAATACGCTAAAATCAACACTTACAAACAAAAATATAATTTTACCAATATTTTCGTCTCAGGCGCCTGGCGAACTTGATCATCTTCCTCAACGATCTCAGATAAGGAATCCTAGGAGAGCCGTCGACTCCAACTACTGTCCATTTATGATTCATGATAGATCTGACCAACTGGTCATCCTACTTACTCTACATTCTTGACAATCCATCTTTATCTCAATAGAATCTTTCAAGGGCATGTTTCGATCGTATTGAATCATGCCAACGTTATAGGGATTCTTGGATTATATAAAATATAAGTAGGAGAAAAGAGTGTACTTGTTATCTTCAGTAGAAGACAGCTGAAAGTCTGAGTGTTTTACGAAAAAATGGAGTACTGTCTATTATCAATGGTCACTTTTTATTTTTAAAATAATAAGGAGTAAAATTAATTAACTAATTATTGATATTAATTTGAATTTATCTTTTAATTACACAATTTAATTATTGGCATTAATATGTAATTAAATAGTTTGACAAATTAAAAAAAAATATTTTATGTGATCCGAAATTTTTGGGATTATATAATATAATTATTGATATTAATTATAAATTTAAATAGTTTATTTTTTATTATCAAATTTGAATTTAAATAAAATTAGTAACAATCTATAAATATAAGAAATAATGAAATATTAAACAAAATCCTTTTATTTTACATTCAAGAAAGAAATATTTCGTTTTTAATGGAGAGATGAAAAGTATATTTTGTGGGTACGAGAGAATCCATGTCACGGTGACATGCATTAAAAAGAATTATAGTATACAATTAATGGGGGATTACACTTGATTGCGTGAAGCATACATTCACAAATTGTATAACATCTCTTCTTTTATTTTTAAAATAATAATTCGTTCATGAAACTTGACCTCACAAATCACAAACAATGGTTGAATGTTGATTAATATACTATCATTTCTGTCCTGCTGACTATATGTGACGTGTATCATGCATACATAGATGACCCATCATAATTATTATATTTAATTTTAAATTTTAAATATATTTTAATTCATAGATTTTAAATGAAAATTAATAATTTATAAAATTCCATCTATTACATGTCGTGTCAAATCATTTATGAGCTTGTAGATTAACATTTTTGATATTATATAATAATCTCTTCATTTTTAAAAAGATGAAATTTTTATTATTTTGGTACTTTTTACATAAATATGTACCTTTTTATTTTTTAATATTATCGCATTTTTAATAACAATTAATAATACTTTTTTATGGGTCTTAATCTCTACTACCACTTAAGTCAACTATATTTATTAAAATCCGCATATCAAATTATGCATATTTTAAAACAGATGGAATATACTCACTCTGGATCATATTTTAAAACAGATGGAATATACTCACTCTATCCATTAAAATTGATCTATTTTGATCAAATATGTAAAATCAAAAGAAACAAATATACTGTGATATAACCATCTACTACAACAAAATAAATTATGAAATGCGAATTTTCGTTATAGAGAGGAGTACTATATATTGACTAATAAGAGAAGTCGTCAGCAGAATTGGATCTTTATGTACCAGTCCATTTGGGCATGCGTTCCAAATAGTATTTCATATTCATATATTCATTCACATTTACATCATATGAATATGATTCCAATGTTATGACTTAAACATTCTCTTTTCGCAATTTAGACGTACTAATTTTATTCTCAACTAGCTATTGCACCCGTGCTATGCACGAGATTATTTATTTATAAATAATTTATGCATAAAGATACTTAAAGAGATCAAAAATATTGTAATTTGATTTTATTCGACGGTTTTAGAACCGTAATCGATAGTCCTATTCTCAATTGTGACTATGTTGAGGACAATTTGGTTACAGTTTCAAAATTTGAGAACCGTGATCAACGATTTGAAACAATAACTTCGATTTATTTTACCTAATTCAAATTATTTCTTATTTTATAAAAGGTCACTTTTTATTAATTTATAACAACACATTAAAATTAAAAAATAAGATAATATTATATAACTATTTAAACATATGTGTATATTGATAAAAAAATCATAATACATATATTTGAAGTCATTATTATTTGTAGTTAGATTTTGTTGTGAAATTCTAATTTTGTTATGTAATAATAAATGCTGAGAGGAAAGCTATGCTAGTTGATGATGATCCAGATCAACTTAATACTCCCTCCAAATCAAGCTACGAGAAGCACTTCTCAGATTCCTCTGATGATGAAGACCTTGGTCTTTATGCTACTAAAGAAGAGGAGTCAACTGAAGTCTTCTGCCTAATGGGCAATGGAGAATTCGTCCCTCAGGTAATCTATGCACATGTCATGCCTGAAGGATACGTTGATCCTAAAACCAAGAACTCTACATCATATGCATCCATACCATCCACTCCATCCATTCCATCTAAACATGAGATTCAGATTTTATCTGAAAGTATACAAGCTGACACACCATCCAAAGTTGAGAATTCTTCAGTTGAGGATGATGTGAACATGGATGATGATGAGGCAACTGTCTCAATTGAGGAGTATGAATCTCTAGCTGAAGATTTTCGCAATCTACAAGCTATCTTTCTTTTGATAAAGAAAGAAAACAAAGAGCTAACGTCCAAGCTGAATGTACAAACTGAAGGCTTAGATAAAAGCCCATCAGATACTGAGGTTCAAAACATTGCATATGAGATATTTCATCTCAAAAAGGATCTTGACGCTAAGAACAATGAGATATTGTTCAAAGATTCTCAAATACGATAACTTACTGAACGGAATACACTGCTATCTGAAATGATAGAATATTATAAGATGAAGGTCGAAACATGGACTAAATCTGGATATACAAATCACATGTTCAGTGAATCTCAACGACCTCAATGCAAAGGCCTTGGTTTCAATCTGGATAAGACAAAAGTGCCTTGTATGACTGTACCTAAACCATCATTTCCTATTATATCCTTTGTACAAGGACCAAATCATGCTAAAGAGGAAATGATTGTCACTGAGGCGGTCAAGACCACTGAAAAGGTTTCTAAGTCCAAAGGGAAGAAACCAGTCACTGAGAAACAATCTAAGGATAACATTGATCCTAAGATAAAGATCATACTTAAGGAGGCTAAGGCAAAGAAAGTAATTGCCACTGAAAAGCCCAAGAAAGTTTTCAAAAAGTTAGTGTCTACTGAAAGACAAATGCAATCTGAAAAATCTACCCAATCTGAAAGCAAGGCTACTGAGAAGCCAAAGGCTAAAAGGAATCAAAATTACAGACATCATGCTACTGAAAAACATGTAACTAAAAGAAGGTGTGAGCCTAAGAGACAATTTCAGTCTCCTGAACCACGATCTTACAAAGCAAAGTGCTCACATTGCACTTGCTCATCTAATGGTTCAAGTCGTAGAAGCTATGATTCACGTAATCATAGAACACAACGTTAGGAGTCATATTCCAACAATGACCATCACAGATATGAACATAGGAATTCATCACCTAGTTCATATTACTCTGACTATACTAGAAGGTCACATGACTTTCATACTTCCCCAGTTCATCGTGTTGAACCAAGAGGTTTAATAAATCATGAAAGACGTTGGTATCCAAACCAACAACATACTTACGCTAACTTCAAGGCAAAATCTAAGCCTGAAGTAAGCAAGAAGTTGAACCAAGTGAAATCTGAGACATCAAACCCTCAGAAGAAGAAAAATACTGCATCTACATGTAACATCATCAGGCAACATTGGGTGCCAAAGCATAGCATGCATACTGAATCTGAGTTTAGTTCTCAACTGGATCCTAAGACTCAGTAATTGCATGATCAAGGACCAAGGAGAGGTGCACAAAAGGAGCATTCAAGCTGGATCATAGACAGTGGATGCTCAAGGCACATGACTTTTCAAAGAGAAGCCCTCTCCAACTACATTGAGAAAGATGGTCCTCAGGTAACCTTTGGTGATAACTCAAAAGGTTTCACTAAATGGTATGGTACTCTCTATATAGGGAATGTTTCAATTGATAATGTTTCCTATGTTTCTGGCCTGAAGCACAACTTACTTTCAGTAAGTCAGTTGTGTGACAAAGGTTTTAATGTTATGTTTAGTTCTGATGAGTGCAGGATCAATAAGCTCACTGATGAGACCACTGTAATGAAATGATTCAAGGTTGGAAATATTTACGCTGCAGACTGGAAAGCCTTCTCCCCTGAAACATGCCTGGTCTCAAAGAGCACTTCAGAACAAAGCTGGTTATGGCACAGTAGACTCAGTCATCTGAACTTCAAAGCCATCAATAGACTTTCAAGACACAGTCTAGTGCGTGGATTGCCAAACTTGATCTTTGACAAAGATCACATCTGCGGAGCTTGCCAAAGTGGAAAGCAAATCAAAGCTTCATTCAAGACCAAAGAAGCCCCATCCACTGAGAAGATTCTTCAACTCTTGCACATGGATCTATTTGGACCAGTGACTCCACTGAGTACCAATGGTAGGAAATATTGTCTTGTTATTACTGATGATTTTTCTCGTTATACATGGACAATATTTCTATATCACAAGAACGAGACCATGGAGCGCATACCTGCATTGCTCACCAAACTGAAGAATCAGAAGTCAACCAATGTCATCACCATACGCACTGATCGAGGAACTAAGTTTCTCAATGCAAAGATTTCAGAATTTTGTGCACAAATGGGGATTGAACATCAGACTTCAGCTGCAAGGACTCCACAACAAAATGGTGTTGCAGAAAGAAGAAACATGTCACTGAAGGAAGCTGCAAGAACTATGCTTAATAGTTCAGGAGTTCCAAAGAAGTTCTGGGCTGAAGCCATCAACACTGCTTGCTACACTCAGAACATGTCATTGTTGACCACACGCCAAGGCAAAACTCCATATGAACTATGGAATGACAAGAAGCCTACTCTTAAATATTTTCGTGCTTTTGGGTGCATGTGTTATATTCACAATAATGGTAAAACTCAGTTAAAGACTTTTGATGGAAAGGCTGATCCATGATCTTTCCTTGGTTACTCAAAGGAGAGTGCTGCCTATAGAGTGTTTAATAAGCGTAGCCTTATAGTGGAAATAACACCTCATGTTATATTTGATGAATCTATTTTTGAGTACAGGTTAAAGGAAACTGAAGTTATCACTCAAAGACTTCAGAATCTGAACTTACAACCTTCAGTTCAAAGTACAAAGGAGATTCTCATCTGGAACTTAGAAGATGATGATGAGGAGAATACTCCAACTGAACACACAACCATCAGATTGGACCAAGAACAATAGTCTGCTGAAGATAGGACTCCAGCACTTGAATTTGAAATCTCTTCTCCAACTGAAACTGAAAATCTCTCCACTGAGATTCCATTAAGAGAAGAAGATATCCAATCTGAAGAGCTAATTGACGTTCAGATTCTACCTGAAGTTCAAACAATTTCAGAAAATCTCCACTGAGATTCCATCACCAATTTTAGGAAGTAGCAGTCCTAATTTATTTAATATTCCTATAACTGTTGCTACTAATGATATTATGGCTAGTTTAGATAAAGCTATCTTGCAGGAAATTCAACATACTGAATATGTAAGAGCCAACAACCAAGGGGGAACAAGCCCTCAAAATGAAGAAGAAGATGATTCATTCTATTCAAGGCCTTCAGTGCCTCCTGCCCCTCAAAGACTTGATCTTATAATCATCACTGAGGAGGATATGCGAAGAAGAAGAAGATGGATTGAAGATCATCCCTCTGATTCAGTGATTGGTAGTCTGGAGAGAGGAGTTCAAACGTGGAATCAGATCCAAGCTGAAATGGTCCAGCCATTAGCAACCGTTGAAACCCCCACTGACTCCACCACTGACGAATAACTAAGGATAAAAGCAGATATTGCGTTGTTTTCTGATGAAAACTTCCTACATAGCTACTATCTCTCCATCATTGAACCCAGAGACGCTCAGGAAGCCCTTCAAGATGTGAATTGGGTGTCCGTGATGCAAGAGGAACTGAATGAATTCACAAGGAACCAATTTTGGGAACTTGTTGATCGTCCTGTGCATCGGAGTATCATTGGTGTTAAATGGGTCTTTAAGAATAAGAAAGATGAACTAGGAGAAGTTTTTTGAAATAAAGCTAGACTGGTTGCTAAAGGTTATTGTCAAGAAGAAGGAATAGACTTCGATGAAACCTTTGCTCCAGTAGCTAGATTAGAAGCGATTCGACTCTTCCTTGCATATGCTGCTCACATGAAGTTTAAAGTCTACCAGATGGACGTCAAGAGCGCATTACTGAACGGTGTACTGAAGGAAGAAGTCTACTTGGAGCAACCACCAGGCTTTGAAACTGACTAATCCAAAGTGTATAAGCTACACAAGGCTCTTTATGGGCTGAAACAAGCTCCTAGAGCTTGGTATGACACTGCCTGTTTTTCTTATTGAATCAGGTTTCAAGCGAGGATCAGTGGATAGAACACTATTCACAATCAAGTATAAAGGAGACATACTAATCGTTCAGATTTATGTTGATGATATTATATTTGGTTCCAAGTCTCAGATGCTTTGTGACAAATTTGCCAAGTTGATTGAAGACTCAGTATCAAATGTCTATGATGGGAGAGATGGGATTCTTTCTAGGATTACAGATCAAGCAGTCCCCTGAAGGCATCTTCATCAACCAAGCCAAATACACAAAGGAACTGATCAGCAAATTTGGCGTTCAGAATAGCAAAGCTGTGAAGATTCCAATGAACACTAATGGAAGAATAGAACCAGATCCTGAAGGGAAGCCAGTCAGCCAGATTGAGTATAGAAGGATTATATGATCTCTTCTATATCTCACTGCCAGCAGGCCAGACATCACATTTGCTGTTGGAGTGTGTGCACGCTATTAAGCTAATCCAAAGGAGTCACACATGGAAGCTGCAAAGAAGATTCTGCGCTACCTAAAGGGCACACCCAATCTTGACTTATGACATCCTTCAGATGATAACTTAGAACTCACTGGCTATTCTGATGCTGATTTTGCAGGTTGCAAACTGGATAGGAAATCTACCTCAGGTACCTGTCAGTTCTTGGGCAACAAGCTTATTAGCTGGTTCTCCAAGAAACGGACTTCAATTGCTACTTCTACCATTGAAGCTGAATACATGGCTGCGGGAAGTTGCTGCTCTCAGATTCTCTGGTTAAAGCAACAACTCAGAGATTATGAAGTGCCTACCACTCAGGTTGCAATATATTGTGACAGTTCAAGTGCCATTGCTATCACTCAGAATCCAGTTCTACACACAAGATGCAAGCACGTGGACATCAGACATCACTTCATAAGAGATCACGTTGAAAAGAAGGATGTCATCATAGAGAAGATCCACACTGACATTCAACGAGCAAATATTCTCACAAAGCCACTGGAAGAAGCTAGATTCAAGATGCTAAGTGTAAGACTTGGTTTACTGAATCCAGACCTCTCCTAAATGTATTCACTGAAGGTACAATCCTAAATTCCTATCTTACTGCCTGTTGTCTTAAAGATTCTCTGACTCAGTGCCCTTAGTACACTGAAGTCATGATCTCAATAAGACATAAAATAATGTGATGAATGTATACTGAGTAACTCTACATAGTTATTTCAGATATCAAACCATCACACATTGCAAACTAAATGTTGAACTAACCATGCAGGTTACTGAAGTCAAGAAGTAACCTACTGAAGGACTTTCTATTTGTATAAAGAAATTGGTCACAATCTGAAGATCACATGTCAACTGAAGACTTCAGATTCAAGTTTGCTTAAAAATATGAATGATACTCTAAGAGATAAGGAAAATCTGAAATATATATACACGTGGCAAGAATCTGAAGTTTACAAGCCATAAGGTGTTACTTCAACTGAAGGAATTCAGATCACAGCTCAAAAGTCTAAATTTGAAAGTACAACTGAAAGGGAGAAACTCAGTTGCAAGTATCAGCGACTGAAGCTCAACACTTGCATTTATTTCATGTATTTATTACTCTAAGTGTTTTACTCAGTAATCTGAATTGAATGTCAAAAGAGTAATTAAAGACACATCGTACCTCAAAAGACTCATCGTATGATATACGCTATCTCGCATTTACTATCTTTCTGATATCTACAATAGTGCAACAGTGCTTTTGACCTCGGGAAGTCAAACATCTCGCACGTGTACTTCACGCTCATTATATTTCCCACCCAGACTAACACTCAGTCGCGTGGATTATCCCTAACCATTGATTTCTTATTTTTCGGAGAAAGATCTAACCGTTCATCTCGTTTATTCTCTTTCTATAAGAACCTTTCTTCTTCGATCAATTAAACCTTTCACAATCTGCTACACTAAAAGCCTTTCGCTAAAAACTTTCCAAAAACCATTGTTGTGCATTGCTGATTAGTGTTCTTACTTTTTGATAATCTTCTTCTCTGTTTGCTATCTAAATATATGCTCTTTTCATTCTCCTTTAACTATTTGCATGCCTTCTGGATATTTTCTGATGTGTTGATTTTGAGAAACTAATCTGAATTTTAACTTTCACCAGTTATCAACATCATGGGTAAGAAAGCTATACTTGGACTAGCAATGAAGCTATCTCAATTGCGTGCTCTCCTTCATGCCGAGCCCACTACTGTTTTCTCACAGACTGACGTTGATGTGGCCAAAACGATGTTTGAGATCATCAAGTCAAATGGTCTGGAGCTTCTGACCACTCTGCGCCCCAAGAACATCTACCCAGACCAGGTGGTTCAATTCTACGTCAACCTGGGTTATGATGGCTCAGATCTGAAGTCCTCCCTGGAGATTTCCATCAGGGAACCCATTACTGGAGCCGTTGAAGAGAAGAAGCTGCAGCTTAATGTGACTGAACTGCTGCAGTCTGTTTTCAAGCTTAGGAATGTGGGTAACACCAAACCCGTTCAGTTCCTGAAGGACAAGGATGCTATCCAATCCTTCTTTTCGGAGATTCAAGTGGAGGATCCCCCACGCCTGTTTTCCACCGCCAACAACAACAAGGGCTTGATACGCCCTGAGTTCAAAATCTTGCTCGATGTAGTTCAGCACTGCATCTTAGGGAAGAAATCATCCCACGAGCAACTCAGCTGGTAGAAGCTTGCTCTGATGAAGAGCATTTATGGGAATGAAGGAGCCAACTGGGTGGCTGTAATGGAAGAGCTTCTCATGGGAGAAGCAAACAAACTGAAGGAAGTCCCTGGAGGAGCGACGATGACTAGGAATGACACTCTAAACCTTGCCACCAAGGTTTCCATACTGATAGAGGAGTCCTATCAGTTTGCTGACTTTGCCTTTCCCTCCGCCGTTGCTTATAATGAGAAGTGGATGTTTTCCACTGATTTTGATGTACAAGCATGCATGCATGGGAAAGCCATGGCCCTTCAGATTGAGCTCCCCAAGGAGCGTTTGAAGGCCAAGAAGGCTGTTACTGAAGAGGAAGATGTGGATCCTATCCACGCGGTGGAGGATTTTGATGAAGATGAGGCTTCTGATGCAGCTCCTGAAGTTCCACCTCCCTCTCCTCCAAAGCCTGTGAAGAGGAAGCGCAACCCTTCAAAGCACCACCCTCTTAGGCGTTCAGAGAGAATCCCTCCTCCCCAACCCAAGCCTGTTCTCGAGGAGGTTCTCGATTCCTCAACTGATGAGGACCTCCAGGACCAATTCCAACTCTCCAAATGCCCCCGCAAACCTGTCCAACCCCCTACCTTCCCTAGCCCCCAACATATCACCACCATCGACCCTTCAGAATTCCAGCCCACACCCACCTTCATCGATATCTCACCCTCCAAACTCTCCTCCCTCTCCAAAACCAAGACACCTGAACCCAAAACCAAAGCCACACTCACAACACCCAAAATCAAAGCCACGACCAAAACCACACCTCCCCAACCACAACCTATATTAACTCCAACTTCACCTGAACCTCAACCTGAAATTTCCCGAGCTGAAACTCACCTTCATGCCTCTACATCCCAACCCTCTGTGTCCCAAGCTATCGTTCCCTCTTCTCCAGCCCAACTCTATCTCAACAACCTGGAGCTCCAATCTATTCAACATCTGAGCTCCACTTTCCCTGAACTCTTCAACCATCCCTCCCTCAACTCTCTCTACCAGCGCCTCTGGACCTGGCGCTCATATCGTTTTAACGATACCACTGCTCTCCAGTACAAGATCGAATTGTCTGGATTGAGCTCAATTTTGATCGAGGAAGCTGAACTTCAAACTCTTTTTCAATTTTCTGATGCCAAGGATGCATTTCTTAATGCTGAGGCTTACATCAAAGACCAGATTGCATTCGCTGAAGCTGCAGCCGGCCGCACTTATACTAGATGTGCTTCCACATCTTCTGCCGCTGTTCCTGCCACTCAGTCTACTCTTGATCCTTCTCTCCCGGAAGTTCTGACTTCAGATGGGGCTCTTCTCTCTGCTCACCGATCTCTATATAAGGCAACTATTTCTGAACTCAAACAGCATACTGATTCTGAGAGCCTGCACCTCACAAACTCCACTGCTTCCATGCTCAATGCACTGCAAGCCTCCTACACTACAAAGCTTGAAGGTCATGTTTCTGACCTTCATAAATCCATAGATGCTATCACTTGAAGAAAATGCCTCTCTGAAGGCTGATCTGAAGGCTGCCACTTCCTCTCTTTCTTCCACTGAGGCCATAGATACTAAAATTGAAGCTATTAAGGCTCAGTACACTGATTTACAAAATTTTGTGAAGAAAGAGATGCGCTCAACTTTCCCTTCCCACCTTGAGCATTACAAAGTACCTTCTAGCAAAAAGGTGAATGATTTGGTCATCTCCTGCAACAGCAATCGCACAAAGACAACTGCTCTTCGCTCTGAATTTAATGATGCTGTCAAAGAGCTGTCTTCAGTTCATGCTGCCCTTGATCAAGTCACAGCAACCAGCACAGACCATGGTAAATCTATTGCTCGTCAACGATTCCGCCTCATGCAAACCTTTAAACGAGCTGACTCTGGCTGTGTACTTACTGAGAAGGCCAAGGCAACTGCTGATTCTGCCCATGCTCTGGCTGAAAAAGTCAAGACTGTTGCCGAGGTTGCTCGCCTAAGCGCCACTGCTGCCCAATCTCGAGCCCAAACCTCTATTGGCCTTCCTTCTTCATCCACTGAAACATCATCTCACGATCATCAGACTCAAGTGGATCTTATTATTGCTCATTTCCATGTTCACCTCTCTCACATAGAGGAGTTCTGCCAATCTATATCTGATTCCAACGACCTCCAGCTTCAATTCCCACGCATTCGCTCTGTCCTCTGGCATGCAGACAAAATACTGAAAGATGCCTTAGATGCTGCCAAAAAGGGGGAAGAGGTTGTGCCTGAAAACATCTCTACTGAAGCTGAAGAGGTTGAGAAGGAGGCTAATGAAAGAGCTAAGGATGCTGATGATGAAGAAGATGAGCGTGAAGACTCTCCAAAAGTCGAGCTCACAGACAATGAAGATGATAATAATAACAATGATGATGATAATGACGAGGATGGTGCTTCTGCATTCATGCCTTCAGGTGCAACCTCCACTGAAGAGCCAGCCTCTGCTGCTGCTGCTGCTGCTTCTGAACCACCTCCTCCTCCTCCCAAGTCCAAATCTCCACCTACTGACCCCAAAGGTAACAAAGACAATGAAGTGGGTACAAATCTTGATACCACTGAGTCTTTACCTGTTGATACTGCTGACAAATCTCTTATTCTTACTCCTTCCTTCAAGGAAATCCAGGCTACTGAAGACTCATCTATGCCCAAAGAAAAAGATGCTCTGCCCATCTATCAATGAAGCTGACTTAAATGAAGATGACTTTTATGAAGGAGAGATGAGTCCTGGCTCTGGAGAAGAAGAGGATAGAGTTCTGATTCAAGTTGTTATTCCTCCAGAAGCCAGAGAGAAGATGCAAGAACTGAAGGATCTCTTTGATGCTCGTCAGGCTGAACTAAGAAATACTGACACTCAACGAGCATCAAAATTATATTATCTCAGATTACAAGGAAAGCATAAGAGAACCAGTCAGGCTGATCCTCCCACGCGCCCACACACTGACTCTTGGGTACGCCCAGTTCTGAATAATGAATGGGAAGATCTGAAGGATGATTTCATAAAGATGCTTGATCACTGGACTATCTATGGAGCATGTGGAGAAACTGATTGAGACATCTTATTTCAGAATTTTATGGATGACTATCCAGATTCAGATTTTATCACATTGGTCAGAGAAGATGCTGCAAAGTCTGGAATCACTATCTCTGCCCCTGACAGGAAACAATTTGATAGACCATATTTGCCAGGAAGTCCTTTTATGGATAAAAAGCCAATTGAATCTGAAACAATCATTGCTGCACAAGTGCTTGGCTTGGATCTGAATCTGAAGGGACCATTTAGAAAGCTTAGAGATGACACTTATCTGATGTTCAACTCTATATCTCCTGAAACTCAGATGGAAATGGTTCAAAAGACAAGAGAAGAAAAGAAGAAAGCTGCCTCTTAACTTTTTGTTGTATTTCATTCTACTTATTGAACAATCTCTGTACTGAATGATCATATGAATGAAATACATATTTTTGTCTATCTCTTGATCTCAACCTGATGACAATCTTCTAGTTGTCCAGGCTCTGATTATTATTTTTTTGGTTTGATATTAACTGATTAACTAACCCATCTCATCTTATAGATTAGGTGTTCTCCAGTTTAGGGAGAATTCTTTATCTTAGATAGATGTTTTCAGGTTAGGTTTTGGCAACAGCAAAAAGGGGGAAATTGTTGGGAAATATTTATACGTGTTTTGATTCAGATCCCAAAACCTTCCCTGAAAGATGTAATAAGTCCAAAACTGAAATCTCTAGTGTTTTGTCTAAGAACTCAAATGTTAGGGAGTTCTATTTTTCAGGTACACTGAAGGACGGACATTACTGAAGATTCAATACATTCCAAAACTGAAGGACCACTCTATTGAAGTCTGTACTAAAGTCTCATTGCCACTGAAGTCAATACTGAAGTTTCCACTGAGTGATAGTCTATTTTATAGGACTTACCATTTATAGCAAAAATCTCAGTAGGTGAAACACAATCTTGTTGCAAACACCAAAAATGGCAAAAAGGACGAAGACTCCAACGGGAAGAATTCAAATGAAGCTCTATCTCACAACGGATACATTCTATGAGAGAGCTATATATACCCCGCTGCTTCAAACGCTTCAACCACCGGTTACCCATTCTTTACAACTCGCTATCGCTATTTTTACTCTCAACATTCAAGCTTTCAGGCTCTTTGTTTAGAACACTCAAGCTTTCAGATTTCATTCTCTAGTATTCTTAGCGATCCTTTTGTAACCGAAGAATAGTCTTAGCATTAGATTAAGGTCTAAGCTAGAAGTGATCTGATTTATTGTCTATCTAACCCTTTGTGGTTGATCACTGTAAGATTATTATTTCTCCATTAACTTGAAAACCCTCGACTAACATCGAGTACTCATGGACGTAAGAGTTTTTATCTCCGAACCACGCAAACCAAATCATGTCTCTCTCTCATTTACTTTCAGTATTTATCATTCATTGATTATCATAATTGAATACTGATTAATTGAAAAGAGAAATATTGCATTAAGTTTTCTGAACAAACGAGTAAGATTTAAAACCACCACATTCCGCACAACACTTAAGATATTAGTCCATCAGTCAAACACTCAGTGTAGACTGAAGGATTGCTATCTAAAGTATCAACTCTTACTGAAGTCCCTCCCTTCAGTTCAGGAGCACACTCAAAGTTTTAACTTGTAAAAATTACAAACTGGTGTATTCCCCCCCCCCCTCCCTCATACACTCAGTATACTCGTTTCGGGACCAACAATATTTTTTGAAAAAATATACTCCTTCTGTCCCACTTATTTAAATTCATTTACTTTTGAAACTGATATCAATATTTAGTTGTAATAGCTTTTGAAGAACATGATTTGTGTTTTAAAATTTGCTAAATAAATAAATGTGTCTAAATAAGTGAGACAACTCAAAAAGGAAAAATGTGTCTAAATAAGTGGGACAAAGTCAATATATGTTAGTTTTGAATTTATCCATTATACAAATTGATTATAATTATTTGTATTAAATATTAAAAACAATTATATATCCTGGTCAAATAGGAAAAAATTTTAGTACTAAATAGATTCAATTTTGTACATGTATATTATGAATTGTTTAATATTCAACTTATCTTGATGCTCTAATGATTTATTGTATAGGCTTTGTCATAAAGGTATTGAGATTGAATCTTAATCATGTTAGTTTTTTAATTTAATAGTTATAGTATTATCTTTGCCATTAAAATTGGATTTAATTACAAAATCGCCACTCAAATTGATTTCAAATTGATTTAATTATATATAAGTTTTTACAATTTAGATATATCTCACATTTGCATAAGATTGTTCTTGAGAATTAAATATCTACTATTTTATCCAATTGATATACTTGGAAAAATAAAAAAAAAAGCTTTCATTCCACTCAACCCAACCCAATCTGGCCCAACGAGCCAACCAATTTGCCTCAAAATATCGGGCCCAAGCCAATCGGATTTTATTTGTAGTGATGTTTTACTAGACCGGACTCCTAGAATTGTTTATCTAAATTTTTTGGTCTGGCGCGACTCAATCATACCCTTCGCTCAGCCCTTTTGGTAGTATCTAAACGTGTTAGATTGGAGTAGAACTGACAAAAGTACCGTGACATGCTGGCCCAGCCCCGTCCGCCGGGCTAAATGACATTTTCTAGTTCAAGCTGGGCTGGCCCGAAATTCTTAGGGCCTATATATTTGCAGCCTAGCCCAGCCCCCTCAGGCTATGGGCTAAGTCCACTTATTCTTTTTAATATATATATATATATATATATATAATTAAGATAAATATTTATTATTATAAAACACAATAAATCAATAGTCCACAACTTTTTTACTGAATCTGAATACTTTTCTAGAAAATTAATATACGAAAAAGAGAAACAATGTTTTAAGTAGTGACTGAATCATTCTTCCAAAACATAAATGCCACACACACGTAATTTAACATCAAATATTCGAATATAATTCACCAAAACTTTCTATGTATTTTAAAAATCAATAATAACAAATAAAAAATATATATTTTGGTGAGAGTTCTTTTTGGCCCGAAAACTTTAGACTTTTTAACCCAAAAGCCCGATCGGCCCGTTGGTCTATCTAGACGGGCCAAAAAACCCGATTTTTTTAGGCCTATAATTTCTGAGTCCAGCCTAGCCCAAATCCCGAGCACCCTTAGCTGGCCAATCGGGCCAGGTCCATTTTGCTATCTCTAGATAGTGGTGTCATAATCATAGTATCAAGGATTGGAACAATTCAAAAGTAGATGAGTCCAGGATTCGATTTAGGTGAGTTATAAAAGTCAAGCATTGATAAAAAAAAAATGACTTGATATTCAACTAACATTTTGGAACTCAAATTTATATGGGATAGTGACTAATTTCGTGATAACAACCTGCATTTTTTTGACTCCTAAAATTCCAATCTCAATACTCGCTTGACTTGTTTTTCCAAAAAAACACTGAAAGAATTATTCATTATGCCTGCCAGGTGTATCACAAGATAGGATGAATTGGTCAAATTTGGTATGTTTCAGTTTCAATATAACTTAAGATAGGAGTCATGCTGCTTATGTGTTTAGTTAAAGCCTCACTAGTGTAATGCTTAGGAATGTCAATTTAGTTAAAAAAGTGTGGTTGATCCAAACACTAATTCGAAATTGAAAAAGGTTATGGTCGAAAATTTATAACTCAAATGAGTTGGAACGAAAACAACACGAACCCGATAAGGATATCCCAAAAATCGAGTACGTTGGTTGGATAGATTAACATAATGAATATGTATATATATATATATATATATATAATATTTGATTTTATATGTAAATTATATTTTATCATACTCACCAGTTAATCAATCGCTAAATAAAAATAATTATGACACATTTTTATCACAATATCATTACATTTTTATATTTAAATTTATTCATGTTTAAATTTAATTTCTAAGTATGCATTTGAAATTTATTTTATTTGTTATAATTTTCATATCTATTTTTGCAATATTGAATAATAAAAAATATGCATATATGTTAAAAATTACGCAAACATCCTAGCCTGAAAATATAAGGTTTAGGGTAAAGGTGGTAAAATTTAACTCGAAAAAATTCAACCCGATTAAACCATAATTGAATAAACTGACAAACCGAACATATTAGCCCGAAATTGAGCCAGTTCTCCCGATTGACATTTCTAGTAGTGTTAGTACTCTTATCATATTTATAGTAAAATATATATTAACTAAATCCAACCTTTGTATAAATGGGCCAATGGAGGGCTGGTCCAACCCCATTTCCCATTAGACAATTTTGGAACAGCCCAAAATTTAATAAGACATTCTTACCTGTGCATTTCATAAATTATATGACAAATTCGACTCAGCCTGTTGAAATAATCTTTTTTTTATAGTTCGCATAAGGAAGACAATTTATTATCAATTTTTTATAGTAATATAGATAAGAAAATAATATATCAAATTTTATATAAAATAATAAATCATGGTAAAAATAAGTGAATATAAATTAAAAATAAGTGAATATCAATTCCCAGTCCAGCTCGGTTGTGGCCTGTTATAATAATTAATTATGAAGTGAGTTTGTTGGGTGAAGTAGGCAGCCATCTTTAGAGACAAGGTTAGTCTATAGTCTACACAGCTAGGCTGTCAAAATTTACCGAAAAAACGGTATACCGTACTTATCGTACCGAAAAATACCATAAAATACCGGATATAAGGTATACCGTAATTTTTGGTAAGGTATGATACCGTACCGAATTTTTCGGTAAGGTAAAGGTATGAATTTTCCAAATACCGAGGTATACCGTCATATACCGTACCGCAGTATACACCGATTTTTTTGATATATACCGTTATTTTGATGTATATCGATATATATACATATATAAATAATATTATATGTAAAGATATATTCAATTTGAATTATAACAAAATTGTTTATATATAAATTATGAATTATAATTAATAAATATTAATAATAAACTATAAAATATGTGAGTTTATTAATAATTAAAAAGATTGAACAATAAATTATAATAATTATTTTTAATAATAATGATAAATTATTATATATTTTTTTATTACATAATTAAATAATTGTGATATAATTACACGATCTACTAAATTATTTTTTAAAACGAGCATATCAATCTAAATATTTATATAATTAATGACAATAACATAAAGATAACTATAATTTAAAAGTATATAAGCTTTAAAAACATAAGTGTTTAATATGATCGTATGAATACATATTGTTGTTACTAAATATAATATAAGTTATAATATATACTTAACGAATATATATTAATTTGTTATAATATATCATGCATAATGTCCAAATTAATTATAATTTATATACCTAAATCTAG
>JAPKLX010000171.1:337770-391981 GCA_026898415.1 Leonotis leonurus
CGGTCGAGTGTCTGTGGGAAGTGGCCACTTCCCCGGCACATAGAAACTTCAGATATGGTTGATTACAAAGAACTAGGACTGCAGTCAAACTAGAACTTTCTCAAGAAATGATTTTTGTGAACATAGGTGCTTTAGAGACAAAATCCCTATGTTTCACTTGAATGGCTTGACAGTTATATATGTATGTGTGCGATTTCGGCACGTGTCTACTGAGTACAATTTGTACTCAGCCCTGCATGTATTTCTAAACGTGCAAGATAAGAATGAAGAAGTTATGGGCGCTTTGTCGTGCTTTTGTCGGACTCCATAGTAGCTGACTCTTGGGGGTTCTGCGTGTCTTCATACACGTAGGATTTCGTTATGCGATCCTGAAAGTTCCGCTGCTAGACTTTTATGTAGTAGATCTGAGATTAAACTCTAAATTCTGTTATGTAATGTAACGAGCGTATGACTCTGACTTCCCGATTTACGGGATATGTCCTTACTTTATGTTATGAAATGGAATATTTATCATCTTCCCCTTGTCATTTATTCCTTCATTGGTCATGTTCCCGGCTTTACTAGAATTAGTAGAAAGCGGGCGTGACATAAACTATCATAGGAAACGATATCCATCTGCTGTAAGACAGCGAGCTGCTAACCCACATTCTAGTTACGGTGGACTGCCGACATACCTAAAATTTGTCACAAGTCAACCACTCGGTGTATTGTCACATCAATGGCATACTTTAAAGAATGAAGTACGGGTATATCAAAAATCCAGTACGGTGAATCATTCTTAGTATGGCAATACACTGGGAAATCGCATGAAAGGTGGATACACTCTCATTTGACAGCGCGTGTCTCAACAACCCTGCCATGCATTTAATGCAGCCATTAATGCAATGAAGAAGGACACCTTCATCTCCAACGGATAGTTTCTTCAAAGAGGCTATAAATACCACCTTCACCTCCAGAAAGATGCACGCGAATTCAAGCAACAATCCTGCACTTACTCTGCTAAAATCTTCAAGCTCTCAAACGTTCAAAACACTTCAACCTTCAAGAATTCTCAGTAGTGTTTACAGTTTTTGGAAATTTACTTTCTGGAAAATTTATTTCTACAAAACCCAAGTTAGGATCTAGTTTTGATCCAGTAGTGATCTAAGTTTGTATTGATCATTCTTAGAAGATTTGTATTCACAAGAAGTTATCTAGTTCTGATAATTCTTGTGGCTCGTTCTCAACGAGTAAAAAGAAAGGAGAAAGCTAGTAAAGTTTTCGATCTAGATTTGATCGAGCCGTGGACGTAGGGACAGTTTATCCCGAACCACGTTAATTGCTTGCGTTCTTTATTTTCTCTTTACATCTTTATTATCTTCTTCATACTCTTGCATATAAATCTTGTTCATTAATCACTTCAAGAAAGAAAACGTTTTCCACATCAAAAAGAGCATTAACCACCATACTCTGCACACAACTTTAATCAAGTCTAAATTTATTTTTATTATTCTTGATTACTGTTCCTCACACATAAGGTATTATTTGAGTAAGACTAAATCTTCCTGACAAGAAGATTTGTATTACTACTTCAAGCTATCTTAATTATTAAGAGTGCTTAAGCCTTATATCTAAGTTTCAAACAAGTAAACCCTAAAAGTTTGGATTGGTGTATTCCCCCCCCCCCCCCCCCATACACTAATCTAGCTCTTTTGGGACCAACACTTTTTAATAAGGAAATTCATTAAAAAATATTACCAACTGACGAGCCTATTTTTCGTGCACTTTTATGTCTTGTCTTAGGTCTAAATCGAGTCATTTTCCTTTGTCTTGTGTCTTGTTTTGTGTCTAGGTGGACACGAGTCTGGGGTGGCAGGATACAGGTCAAGGCTGGGGTGGCAGGTCATCTCAAGAAAGAGATAAGTTTGTACACGAATCATCTTGGGCAGTTTGAAGCTCAAGACAATGTCCGCTGGAGATCACACTGCATCCGCTGGGAGCAAGGAGAAAACCATGGCCAAGACGAGGAGGAAGATGGAAGTAGCCGGGAGCGTAGAAGACGACGGGTAAGGAGCTGGGATTCGCAGCAGATTTCTTTCCTTACACGGAAAAGGAAAAAGATTTCCCTTTCCTTCCACCGAATAGTTGGAGGATTGGGAGTATCTCCTTTAGTGGAAGATCTCATCGGGGAAGGAAAGTATAGCCGTGAACCCTAGCCACTCCTAACACCAAGCCCATGCCCACAAGACCCCTATATAAAGCTATGATTTGAAGCAGAGACACACGCATTAGAGATGTAATCGAGGGGAGGGACGACGCCCAACTGTTCTATCTCTTAGTTTAGGCTTTATTCTTATGAGTTATTGGGAGGAAAGAAACAAGACCTACGAGAAAACTTAATATTTATTTTCAGTTCATGCTTTCGGCCTTGCTCAGGGTTGGTCCTGGCAAGAGGATCTTTTGATAACTCGTACTTTTGCTATTTCAATACAAGTATGCTTTTCTTTATTTCGTTTGTGTTCTTTACTTTCAGTATGAGTAGCTAGGTTTATTTACTTGACTTGGGAAAGATGAATCGAGTCAAAACTTATAACTTCTTTAGAGGTCTAAACTTACTTATAGTTGTATTGGCATGTTCCTAAAGTGCTGGATTTGATTCTTATATAACTTGATCAAGTCCTCGGTGTTGTCTGACCAATTGCAGTCTTGGGTAAGATCAGGTTACAACTGCGAACTAGAAACTCCAAGTGTTAGCGACTCCTTGCTTGCCAGTCAGAGGGATCATCGTGATGATGTAGGTTGGAACGCCATGAGACAGGCGTCTGAGATGGTGTGCCCATGGTTGCGCAGTCCCGTTAATGCCTATTTGGGTATGCTGGAGTAAGCTTGGTCCAAGAGCAACCTTGGGCAAAGCGGATAAGGGAGTGAGTAACCCTTACCTTCTGGGCTGAAAATGTATGTTGGACGAGGCTTAGGTGGCTACGTGATGATTAAGAAGGGGGTTTCCTGAGTGATGCGATTGTGTGGTAGGAGTAAAACCCCATTCTTACACTCACCTTTAACCAATGACATGCTAGTAAAACGAATAACTTTGTGCCGATGACTAAGACATAAGTCAAGACTCAAGGATTCTAACCCAAGTCAAGTTGCTTTCTTATTTAACTATCTTTGTTGTTTATTTTTAGTTATTTACATTTCAACACTTTACTTTCTGCTTGTTTACCACTTCTTGCCCAAGGTAAGACCATACTCAAAACCCAAATTGTAACATCGAGAGAGGAATCCACCAACTCCCAGTGAGATCAACCATGTACTTGCCACTAGAACCTAGTGAAAAGTGTAGGTATTATAAATTTATCTTGACCGGAGTGATAACGACTGAACTCCGTCACCAACACCTCATAATTCCATGATAATCAGGTCATCACAAAGGTATTACAACATGAGGTAATAATAAAAACATAATTACACAAAAAACTAAAACACTTTCTTCAATTTGTTATATTTTATATCCTTGATAGCCCTCTACCGCATATATCTTTGTAAAGGTGACCTCCGCTGCTTGTAGCATTGCTCTTATCATTTTCTTTACACCCCCTTTGATTCGCCCCGTATCTGAGAGAACCCTTTTTTTCTAACTTCTCCTTCATTGACAGAATGAAGGTAACACATTCGTGAAGTTTTAGACAATATTAGGAATTTCATTTTATTTTTAAAGGTAGACATCACAACTTAAAAAGAATTGAATGTAGGTCTGCCCAAAATTATATTATATGTTGACGGAGTGTCTACAATCAGAAAAGTGACAGACATAGTCATACGCATCTCCACCTCTCCCAACGTCTCTATTAGGTCTAATGCACCTGTGGATGTAACGACCTCTCTCGAAAAATAGTGTAGAGTGGTGGTAACAATCCTAAGTTGCGTATAGTTATGCAATTGCGTATAGATACTAAAGAAGATGACATTAACATCATTACATGTATCTACGAAAATTTCTCTTTATATCAATGTCCTCGTCCCCCAACCGTGATGACTAGAATATTATCATGAGGCCTAACTTCCTCGAAACTAAAATCTATGTTTGGTCGACCCAAGCATCATCAAAATTCATAACTCAACTAGCAGTGTAAGCAACGTTACCCCTAGCGTAAGTTTTCCAAATTTTGCTAGACTAACCCGAGGTGAGCTCTCCATATATCATGTTTATCGTTTCACATATTGGGATCATTGCCCTTCTCATTATTCTCTCTTGGTTTCTTATTTTTATCTGATTATTTCTTCACGTATTTTAGGTTATGACCATCCTTAATCAATTTATCAATTGCTACCTTTAGATTGCGGCAATCATTTGTGGTATGTCCATAATCATTATGGAATTTGCAAAACTTGTCTGAAATAGGTTTTCGGGATGGCTCCTTAGACCTAGGGAGAATATCATACTCTTGTCTTCTTCATAATGATCTCCAAAGGATATATGGACTCCATAATCAGAGTGTGTACATTTGATCACCTCTATCCATCATGGCATCTCTATCAAAAGCCCTACGTTTTTATTTTTTTTCCAATACCAGATATGAAGTTCACATATCGAGATCCATATCCGACCTGTGGACCCTATTATTTAATTATATATATTATTTTAAATATAATTCAATATACCCCTAAATCCCATTTACTTCTTGAACCTCACTTTTCTTTATGATGTTGCGTTTATTTTAAATTGAAGATCTCTTTTCTTTGCACATACATTGAAGATCTCTTTGAAGATTTTAAATTTTAATTTTAATTGTGATTTATTTCGCCATAACTATTCTTGGCACATCACTGATTATAATATTATTTAAAAATTTGACTTATTTGGATTGTTGTAGTGCTTTGTATATATTATAGTGTTATTTTGAATAATTTTTGTGGTGTTGTTGATTTATATTATTATCATGATTTTATTATCAACTTTAGTATATTTATAATTTATTTTAGAAAATAAAATGCATGGATTTGAATCGGACTCGCGGACGCGTTAGGTCTCATGGATATGTACACAAATCTCATTTTTAAGATCCAATGAATCTTGGTCAGATCTGGAGCCAAGTCAAAATTTTCGGATTTGGATCTAGACAAAGCTAGATCTAGATCCGACCCATTGACATCCTTAACTCATGCCCTTCGAAATTTGCGGCTGTCCTTCACATGAATATATTTGCTGGTTCTCAACAAAAAATGTTCAAATTTCTGATGCAGTTTCTTGACGAGAGAATGAAAGAACACACTACCTCTAATGTTTTCCATAAAGGCATGAACCTTGATAGACGGATGCACTTTTGGTGTTTGTAGAACTATAAAGTTGAACCGAGTCAGATACTACCTCAATGAATCTTAAATTTTTTGTATGATTGTGGTTAGATGCAAGGAACTGCGAGTTATCCACTTGCCCTAGCAAACTGGTGAATAAATAACTTCTATTTAAGAAGCTCAATGGTCTTTGATAAAATTACACCTATCACTACTCTATAGTCTTGTGATTAACTCGGTAAAATTCCTTATTCTTGGTTTAGAAGGGTGAGATTTTTCAAAGGCTTGTAATATAGTAGACGGTCGGGCAAAAATGGAGAGTAATATTGTGTGATTATAGATATTAAACATATAGTGTATTTTTCCCTAGGTTGTCTTTTTTCTCCGATTTAGATTTTTCCACGTTAATTTCTTATGTCTGTTTTTCTTCTTATTTCTTATTTCTCCCAAGATTGAATCGGGAATTGATTTCCCAACACCATGTTAATCTATATCCACATCCTCCACTATCGACTGTTGATCCTTTCTTGGTTCCACCATTGGTGGTGGCATGTGACATTCCGAGCATTAGTCCATTGAGTCTTAGCTTAGACAACTCCTGCGAAGATCAAGGTTTGATTTATCATTGCAAAAATTTGTAGAGCCAATTATTTTGAGCATTTCTTCTCTCGTTCCACTATTATCTATTTGTCTAGCTACATTTAACGATAACTTAATAGCCTTGGGTTTATCATTGGCTGCTTTAGTAACTCTAGCTTTCACGGATGAGTTTTCTATCATTTCTTCTCACCTGTCGGTCAAAATACACAATCATCAACAATTTCAAAATTAAAAAAAGAAGGTATTCCATTTTATATCTATAATTACATTTGCATAGGATTGTCAAGACTTCCCTTTATGTTACATTAGTTGTCTGCACCTCCATGGCCTATCATGGTCAACACCAAAATGTTTCCTGAAACATAAAATCTCACCATTCGCGTGTTCATATCGGAGCCTACCTTTACCAGAGCTTGACACGTCTAGGACTAGAACCCTGCATGGTCAGCCTATTTTATGGAGGATTCATCTCATGTACTCTAGCCTTGATAAATGAGGGCTTACCAAATTTAACCCTACAAATGTTAAAGCAAGCCTTACCAGGACATTATAGGGGTCTAGAAATTGACTTCTGCATCATTATCCCATATTTATAATTGTTAAGATTGTCAGGACTTCTGATGTTGGAGAAAGGCAATTTCCTAGTACCTCCAATGCTTATCGTGTTTAGTCTTGAGGTGTTTTGTACCCAGATTTCCTGAGAGTTCTCATATTTAGACTTCAGTGTCACCGAGGAAAACTCCTAGGGAACATGATTTGTGATGGCTTCACCACTACAGATTAATGGCTTCAGCACCCCAACTCAAAATAAGTATGGTTTCAAGGCCAAATTAAAGAGTGGCTTCAAGGCCAAAAGAAGCGCCAAATGAGAAAAAAAGTGACTTCAGCACCAAAGGATAAAGAATCAATTGGCGTTAGCGCCAGAGATGAAAGGTGGTTTCTCGCTTTCTGTAAACCAAGAATACCAAATTTTTCAAATTCAAATGCCATCAAAGAGAAGGAATTGACCTCATTTCCTCGGCTAGAGTTCATATAGACGTTGCTAGTTGTTGGATTGAGAATTAAATCTAGGTGGTATTAGAGCAGTGGTTCAACCAACCACTGTTTCTGTTTCATAGGGTTAATACCTTCGCGGTCAACTTGAATAGATCTAGGAAACCCATTTTTCATTCATCTACATACTATCTGCTATTATGGAAGCTTCATTGGTCAGGGGGCTTGTGAAGATTTCTCAATCTAAGGCTATAGAGAATCGAGTTTCAGAATCAAAATGTGTCTCAAAGCTCATCACTGTCTCATGTGGAAAGTAATCGAAGAAGGTCCACTAGCCATTTATGAAGAGAAAACTATAGTACAAGAAGGAACTGGACCTAATGCTAGAGTGATTACTGAGCCAGTACTTAAATATCTTAGGAATTACACTGCCGATGAAAGAAGAGAAGCTAATCTAGATTACTTTGCTAAAGGTCTTATATCGAGCACAATCAAAGTAGTATATTTGGAAAAAATCAAAGATCTGGATACAACTAAGGAAATGTGGGATGCTCTGCGTGATCTCAGTCTTGGATCAAAAGAAATGATAGAGAATAAGTTGTCAATCACTTGTAACAAATTTGACGAATTCAAGATGCTGCAAGGTGGAACTATAGAAAAAATGAAGACAAGGTTCATGGAGATATTACATGAAGTTTCGGCTTTCAAGAAAGACAAATACACTCAACATGAGAAGAATCTCAAAGTTGTTCGAGCATTACCAGCAAGCTGGGAAATCTACTATGCTGTTCATTCTGTGAGACCAGATTTCAACAGGCTCACAACAGAAGCACTGATCTTTTGGAAGGTAATAAATGTGACATTAAACGTATACATGTACTAACTCCTCTTCTAGCAGGAAAACATATTCCTCTAAGAAGGAGAAAGAGGTAGCATTCAAAGCAACCTTGACATAAAAGGATCAACCCAGTTCTGATGAAGAGATTTTCTCAAAAGATAAATTTCTAAAGGATTACGCCATGATTGCCAAACAAATTGACAAACTCGAAACTAGAGCCAACAAATAGAAGAAATTCTATAGGAAAAACAGAAGAAATCATTCTAGAAAAAAAGAATCAAGATCGATTAGAAGAGAAGAGTGAGGTAAAACAATATGGAAATAAATCTAATTCTAACTCTTCAGAATACACTTGCTTTGGTTGTGGTAGAACAGGTCACTTCAAAACAGACTATCCTGATCTCACAAAAAGCCAAAGAGAAGAACTTAGAGCTATAAGAGATCGACGCTTAAAGAAGGAACAAAAAGCTATGTTGGCAGAAGAAGATTCAAGCTCAAGTCATTTATCTGACAGTTCATCTAACAATGATGAAATACTCTATCAAAAGAACAAGAAGAGGATTTGGACGAATGCTTTATGGGAATAGACAATGGCCTTGATCAAAATGAAATAAACTCTCATAATTCCATATTGTCTAACAAACCTATCTATGATTATTATGATGAAGATCAAGCAGAGATATCTTGGAAAGATATCAGTCAAGTTTTGAAAGATCATGCAAAGCTCGAGAAGATGTTTCAAACGGTTGTTAAAGAGAACAATAAATTGGGAATCAAGATCAAAGCTCTAGAAGATGCAAGTAAAAGGACCACTGATCAAGAAAAAAAGATGCATAGTCAAATCAAGAACAAGGATGAGGAAATCTACTCTCTCAATGCCAAAATTATAGATTTGATCAAATGGAATGAAGTCTAAGAAGAAAAACTCAAGAAAAGCCAGGAGCATGAAAGAGACATGAATAAACAAAGAGAGAGACAATGCATGGTTCTTGAGATGAACAAGTACTCACTAGGAAATGGACTTGGTCTTAGCGGCAACAAAGAGAAAACAAAACCAATTTTTGTTGTGGAATGAAATGCTATACCAGATCAACAAAATCAACTTGAAAAATAAGGAGAAACAGCTTCAAGCTATTCTGGTGAAAAAAACTGATTACAACCGCTATTATCAGCCTAAGGGACACTCTGTTTACAATGACAATAAGGTTAGACATCAACATCAGAAGAAGAGGATGAGGTCAAATGTTCAGAAAACTAACACTCCTCAAAAGAAGCAGAACAAGCAGAAGAAGAACAGATCCACATACAAGACTACTAAGTACATTGATGAACAAGGAAGACAAATTACCAGTTACAAACTTATTCCTTCTGTTAACTATATATGAGTTCCAAAAGGAACATATATTACTAACAAGGCATCCGTGTCTAGATGGGTTGCTAAGTCTGTGTAATTGCAGGTTGGAAGAAGCTCGAGAAGGAGACAAGCTGCAAGAGGATCGATATGGATAATAGACAGCGGATGTTTAAAACATATGACGTGTGACAAAAGTATACTCTTAGATTATGCTGAACGAGAAGGACCACATGTTACCTTTGGATGTAACTAAAAAGGATATACCAAATGATACGGTAACATTAAAATTGGCAAGACCACTATTACCAATTTTTCATATGTTGAAGGTCTAACTCATAATTAATTTTCTATTAGTCAGTTTTATTCTAATGGTAACAATATTATATTTGATAATAACAACTGTTTTTTGAAGAATAAGGAAGGAGATGAAACTCTTCTTACTGGTAAACTGCAGGAAATGTTGTATATTGTTTAATGAGAGAACACCATTGAAACTTGTCTTGTCACTAAGACTGTCTCAGAGACAAACTGGCTGTGGCATAAAAGATTGATTCATCTTAACTTCAAAACTATCAACAAGCTTGCTCGAGAGAAATTTATTGAAGGATTGCCTGATCAAGTTTTTGACAAAGATCATATTTGTGAAGCTTGTCAAGCAGGAAACAAAGAAATCATCATTTCCAAGAAAGAAAGCATTAAGTATCAACGATAGAAAAAATAATCTTATAATAATTGATGATTATTTTAGATTCACTTGGGTGGTGTTTTTGTTTAAGAAAAGGAAACTATGGAGAAACTACTGAACCTACTAAACAAGATCACTCGACAAAAAGAGACCTCCATCATTTCAATCAGAATTGATCAAGGAGCCGAGTTTCTAAATCAAAAGATTGAGGAGTATTCCAACAAGATGAGAATAACACATCAAACCTCAGCAGCAAGAACACCTCAACAGAATGGAGTAGTTGAAAGAAAAAAATGATCTCTGAAAGAAACTGCACCTACTATGCTCAACGAAACATTTGCCAAAGAAGTTTTGTGCTGAAACTATAAACACTGCATGTTACACCCAGAACAAATCCACAGATACAATTCGACAAAGAAAAACTCCATATGAACTATGGAACAACAGGAAACCTCGACTCAAATATTTTAGAGCTTTTGGTTGTATGTGTTACATACATAATAATGAGAAATCTCAGTTGAAAATATTTGATACCAAAGCTGATCCTGGAATATTCTTAGGATATTCTGATGTAAGCAAAGCTTATCGAGTGTACAACAAGAAGACCCTTATTATGGAGGTAACACCTCATATTGTTTTTGATGAATCTATTCTTGAGTACAGGGACTCAGCAGAAGAACATGGTCAAAAACAAAACATGAGATCAAGCTTAAGGAGTTCTAAAGAACAACTTATTGAAGACATTCTTCTTTGGAGCAAGAAAGAAGAAGTAGTAAATGAAGATGAACCTGTTATTGACAGAAATGCATCACAGCAAGGGGGAACCTTGAGTTCATAAGAAGGGTCATCTATGCTCGAAACACCAGAACCATCCGGATCGGTTGAAATAGAACAATAAGAAATGTCAAATGAGATTGACAATAACCATTCTAATCCAAACCTAGATGTCAATACTGATAATGATAATCCATTTGCTATTCATCCCATAGTGCATCCAGAGTTTGAGAACCCCGAAGAGGAGGCAGAACCTGAAATATCAGAAGCAGAAATGTATAAACGATGAAAATGGATTGAAGATCATCCTCTAGAACTTATTGTTGGGAACCCACTAGATGGGGTTAGAACAAGAAGAATGCATGGAGAAAGCGCATTGCTAAATTGCTATCTATCTCATACTGAATCCGCTGAAGCCTATGAAGCACTACAAGATGTTGATTGGATCACTTCCATGCAAGAAGAACATAATGAATTCAAGAGAAATGAAGTATGGTAACTAGTGGATAGACTGAAGCATCAAGGAGTAATATGAGTAAAATGGGTATTCAAGAACAAGAAGGATGAGAATGGAGAAGTAGTCAGAAACAAGGCAAAATTAGTAGCCAAAATAGTCAACAAGAAGGGATGGATTTTGATGAAACCTTTGCGCCAGTTGCTCGATTAGAAGCTATAAGACTATTCTTATCATATGCAACACACAATCAATTCAAGGTTTACCAGATGAATATTAAAAGTGTTTTTCTCAATGGGATTCTTGAAAAAGAAGTTTATGTAGAACAACCTCTAGGTTTCGAAGAAGGAGATGCTAACAAGAAAGTCTACAAATTAGCCAAAGTTGTTTACGGATTAAAGCAAGCTCCAAGAGCTTGGTATGAAACCTTATCAACGTTTCTACTCAATCAGGCTTCGGAAGAGGCTCAGTTGATAAGACGTTATTCATCATCAAACTCAAAGAACATATCTTTTTATTTCAAATATACGTTGATGATATTATATTTGGTTCTCAATCTGCTCATTTATGTGAAAAATTTGCTGATGTCATGAAAAATAAATATCAAATGTCTGTGATGGGATATATGAATTTCTTTATAGGATTGTATGTTAAGCAGCTATCAGATGGAATATATATTAATCAAGCAAAGTATATCCAAGAATTGAATTCAAAGTTTGGAGTCAAAGATAGCAAACCTGTCAAGATACCTATGCAGACTAGCGGAAGAATCGACCCAAATCCAGAAGGGAAACCTGCCAATATTACACACTATAGGGCAATTATCGGTTCTTTACTCTATTTAACTGCTAGTAGAGCTGACATTACTTTTGCAGTAGGTGTATGCACAAGATATCAGGCTAACCCCAAAGAATCTCACATGGAAGCTACCAAGAAGATACTACGATATCTTAAAGGAACAAAAAACCTGGGAATATGGTATCCATGAGATGATAATTTTGAACTAACGGGTTATTCAGATTCTGACTATGCAGGTTGTAAGCTAGATAGAAAATCTATATTAGAGACATGTCAGTTTTTTTTGGAAACAAGTTGGTGTCATGGTTCTCTAAGAAGCAAACCTCCGTAGCCACCTCGACAACGGAAGCAGAATATATTGCAGCTGGAAGTTGTTGCGCTAAAATAGTATGGCTCAAACAACTCAATGATTATAGAGTATATGTTAAAGAAGTGTCAATCATCTGTGACAACTCAAGTGCTATTGCCATAACGCAAAATCTTGTTCCCCATACAAGATGCAAACATGTTTATGTACATCATCATTTTATTCGAAATCATGTGGAAAGGAATAATGTGCAAATCGAGAAAATACGGATGTTCAACGTGTTTAGATACTCACCAAAGCCTTACCAGAAGAAGGGTTCAAGATGTTGTGTGGAAGATTGGGCTTACTTAGTCTTGAAGATAAGCGAACCTGATCAACAACAACCTTCCTAGGAGAACTACCAACAGTCACACTCTCTCTATATATATTCCTTAATTAAGGGGGAACTTAGAGAATTCGTATAATTCTCTGACTTTAATATTTACCGCCTCGATTTTTTATTAGATAAGCTATTAAATTTATCTACATGATTGATTTGATTTCATTTATTATTTCCAATGATCTATTTGAGGATATAGATTAGCGGATCGAGGGTAAATTATTACCATTTACAGTAATAATACAAAGAGTGCAGAGAGAAGGAAGTCTACGCGCTTCACACAGCCATAGTATTAGGCGCGTACATCCCACATCTCATTAAAAGCGGGAAAGTGGAATTTTCAACGCGACAAAATCAAAAAAAGGGAGAAATCATTCCTAACCCTTAATTTCTGATTTTTACTTTTGATCTTAGCCATCTATTCGTTGTATTAATAACATACTTCTATTCATCTTCTTCACTTTCACCCTCACTCCTGCATCAACTTGTTTTTCGGCGAAAATTTCTTAAGTCTAGAATTCATAAAAATCCTTTGAAACCCTTTACAAAATCTTTTAAAAATTGTTGAATCACTCTTAAATTTTCCAGACAGAGTCTCTATTGTTAAAAAGTCGGTCACAGCCGAACCCTTTGTTGTTTTCAAAAATCATAGGTTTCAAGCGCTCAACTCTTTATATGACATGATAAAGCTTTCCAAAGGTTATTCTTTTATTGTTTTACATGTTCATGTTATCTTTCTGTAGAACTTCATTCTACATTCAAGTTTTTGAACGATAATTGCTCATATCCTGTTTCTATTGGTTAACGAAACTGTTCATTATTTTTGTGTGGTTATATTGTGAATGTCTCTGTAACTGGAAATAGTTTATTATATTCTTGCTCTCTACTGTCATATATGAACACTCACATGCTCTAACTTGAGATATCTAAGTTCATGTTTGCTAATGCATCGTTGCTATCTTCTTAAAAAGCTCAGAGTTCTAACTGGTTTTATACTAGATTTTTGCAATATTATAACTGCCCAACCAGACGTCTACCTTCCAAGATAAGTGAGAATATTTTATATCACTTGGAAAGATAGCAAAACCTCCGATGATATTACGGTTTTAATGCCAGTCGACGAGATAGAAACAACAGCGACGCAATATGACGTAGTGAATATGATATGCAGAGTCTATGACATTAAAGACGAGGGAATGACTCTTAAGGAGATTACCAAAGCACAACTACAAGAGGCAGTGGAGGAGATAACGATGATACCATTTTCTTACAAGAGCAAAGCGTTTTCCAGAACCACACTTGCACCAAAATATAAGATCTTGTTTGATCTTATTCAGAAAATCTTTATGATGCATAACAGAACTTTTGACCAGATTACTCCGCAGAAGATGAAGCTGATGACAACATTTGTTCTCAACATTCCAGTGAATTGTGCTAGAATCTTGTTTCAATTACTCGCTTTTGAAGCAAGATTGGTGATAGTTGGTACCAATGACAAGAACCAAATATACAGTGTCAATGTTAAACGTTTGTTAAGACATGGAATGAAGGTCAGCTACATGATTCAGAAATTTTTCGAGAAGTTGAAGTGGAAGGAAACCATACCATTCAACCCTGCTCACAAAGTACCTAAGGATTATATGCTACTCGAGATGACTTTAGGTATTTATGCAAACTTGTTCTAAAATATCGATGATGAAGTAGTATTCAAGCATCTCTTGGATATGGGTCACTCTAATCTAGAATCAGAGAAACCTGCTAAGGGGCAACCTACCAAGAAGCAAGAGAAGAAAGGGAAGTTAAGGAAGAGAACCACCCTTGAACAAAACTCCAACACATCTACACCACAACCTCCACCACAAGAAAAGAAAAGAAAATTACAGAAGAATCATTCTACAACACCGGTGAATTCTCCACCAAGAGATTCAAGATGATGTTCTTGATGAGCTCCCTGCAAAAGCAGCACAATCTCCAGAGCAGCCCCTTCTTGAGAAGGATTATTCTTCTACTCGTACAGACTCATCTACACGTCAACCTTCTCACTTAGATCACATCAACAAAGGTGATGAAGAAGGAATTTCAGAAGATGAAGCAAGGAGGAAAGAAACATCAGCAGTTATGGGGCTGATTGAAAGCAAGGCCACCCTTTCGATTCTCCAGGATTTTTCAGTAATTGAACTTACTCCAGAAGCTCAGTCAGCGGTTTTGAGGTTAAAAGTGTATCCATAACATTGAATACTATGTTTTGGATACTCTTCTTACATCCATAACATTGATGATTTGAAGCTTGAGGATGCCAAACTTTTTGAGGTTTTTCAATTCTCCTTGGTGCCAGAAGCATGTGGAAATTATTCCCACCTCATTTTAAGGTTGATGAAGCATGAGGCGAAGAAACTAAAGACTGATCTAACTCCCTTCTATTCTAACAAGAAGGAGTTATTTGAAGTTGTCTCTAATTCGAAGAGTGAGGAAGCGGAGAGAACACCTGTTCAAGAAGTCTCACAGATGGATATTGTAGAAGACCAACCGGGCATTTATGTTCCACAAGATGATGTAGCACATACTCCACCTACGGTTGACAAGCTAGATGATCAAGCAGCCACTATTTTAGAAACACATGATTTGGATGCCTCAACATCAGCACAAGCTATCCAAGAGAACACCAAGATCACCATTGCTCAAACCACCACTCTTTCGAGTGTGACTTTAATCGAGTTTGAAGCACATGGTCAGGAGATTGTCATGATAGATTCTACTGACACTATTGCCAATGAAAGCTGCGAGAGGCAGGTTTCTGTGTAAGAACTTGATCTAAAGATCGTCACACCTGAGCAGCAGTTGCACTGCATGAACCAATTGTCTTCTATTCCCTAGAATAACTCCTCCAAGATGAGAATGACCCATTCTCAAATGCTCGAATCGACGATCTCATTGACAAACGCATTGAAGACCACATCAATCACATTTGTAATAAGATTCATGCTAAGGCAGTTCACGTCTTGACAAGGTTCAACAACAATCAGAAAGCCCATCTTGCCAAGACAGAGAAGAGAATCACGGACCAGGTTCACGGAGCCATTGAAAGCATTCACAAGTCTTGCAGAAGAGCATTATTCTACCAGCACCATAATTACGAAGCATGATGAGGATTACAGGATTTGCAATGAGAAACTTACGGAAGTAATGAAGTCACTAACTATTCTGAGTACCAGCTACAAAGAAACAATCTCCAAAGAAATTTCAGAATCTACCAAATATGTTCTTACAGATGCCAAAGAAGCCACCAACTCAACCATTCACAAATACCTTCATAATTTTGAAGCAACCAGATTCAAGGATGTCATGAAGAAGTCCTTCGTTGTAGTAGAAATTTAGGAGGGATATCCAGCTCCCCTTGATTTAGACTTGTCAATGAGAAAAATGCAAGATCTGGAGAAAGCTAATGAAACTTTGACCAGGCAAATCTCCACAGTCAGCAGTGCAGCGGCAATAACAAGAAAGTTGAAGACATCGAAGGAAACATCTCGACCCTTGTCACCTTCAAGGTTAACACCAATGACGATCTCAAAGGCATAAATGAAGAATTGCAAACCCTTCGTACCCTAGTGTAGACAGTCCTTGATGATGTCGAAAAGGGGGAAGGGAAAGGGTAAGGAAAAGGACAGGTTGTGAAAGGTCAAGCAAAATCGATCACCAAGAAGAAGAAAACAGCTCCACCGGTTCAAGCACCACATAAGCAGATTCAAGCAGCACCAACAGCTGAATCAAGTTCACAAACAATCAATAAAGGCAAGAAAAAGATGGAACAACCCTGGGATGAGGGAGACAAAACGGAGGAAGCGTTTCTGTTGGGAGCGACTCCAGATCAGGCCTGTGATCCGAAATTTCCCATTCAATTTCTGAAGGAATAGAGACTTCAGAAATAGAGAGACGAAGAACGTCATCAAAGGGAAAAAGAAATGAGTTCACCTCCATCTCCTCTAACAGAAACCTTGAAAAGAAAGAAGAAGAAACCCTCCTACTTCATGGATTTGTTTATTGTAAAAAGGAGAAGTCCAGCTGATCTGTGGGTTGAAATCAAGGATCTCCAAGAATGGGAATTACTTAAGACTGGATTCATCTTGAACCATTATTTTCTCAGAGAGCCTCAATTCACCCAAGGCTCTCCAGACGAATGTTTCCAGGTCTATCTTGCAGCCTACAAGAATCAAGAGTTTGTGGACAGGATCATCTCAAAAGCAGCAACAACAAATGTACAGCTCCGAGCACCACCAAAACTTCAAATGCAGGTTCTGGTATTGAAGGGAAGTACAGTTCCAGACAAGACCAAGATCCTATCTTACGTCAATTCAATCGCCAATGGGTGTGGATACTCCATTGATGATAGTAATCCTGATTACGCTCGCGTTAGAGACGGAGTGTATAAAAGTTACGAGTTGATGTCCGAAGAGAAGAAGAAGGAAATGTGAGAAGCAGCGAAGAAGAAACTTACAGTGAAAGAAGGGTAACTAACTTCTTTATCCTATTATCTTTGTTGTTCTTCCTATTGTTTTGTGCTTATATGTTCTGGCAACCCATTTTGTAAACTCTCTCGATCTTAATTGCTATATATATAATGGAGAGTTTCTGATGACAATCACTCTTTGTCCAGAACTAAATTAATGTTTTTCCAATGTTATCTGTTATAACGAGACTAACCTTTCTGGTAATTTAAACCAGAATGTTCTTTAATGCTTTACTTAGGGTTATCTTGTAAAGTGTGGTTTCGACATCATCAAAAAGGGAAAAATTGTTGGGAACCTTTAGAAATAATTTTGATGATGTTCTCTCAAAACACACTTAGATTTTTTTTCATTCATTCGTTGCTTAGACTTGCCTATGCTGTAACAGAGAAGATCATCTTATTCTGGACCTTATCTGATAGAAGAGCAAGCCTGATAGATTTACTTCTTAGAATTGACTTATTGTAAGGGAAAGATCGAATTCTAAGATCTTGACCATAAGTTGCCAATCTCTAGAACAAGCTTAGATGATGACAAATTGTAAGGGACAGAACACTTCTATAAGTTCTGACCTACATGAGTCATCAGGTTCACTAGGTAGTTATGCTTATGAAGAAGGTTTACTCAGCAAAAGAGGAGCAAAACTATGAGATAAGAAGTGATCAACGGATGGCAACAGAAGAGAACGGACATCATGCCTCTATCTAGCCAGTCTCTATTAAAGGAAGGAGATCAATCAAATATTACTTCAACTCAATCAAGGAGACTCCAATCTACTCCACAAGGTAAGACTCGATTTATGGAAACAAGATCTTCAACAACGATTAAAAATTGATTGCTTTGTCAATTAAGCCAACGGTTAGAATTCATATTTTGCACCTATAAAAGCTTCGATTCATAGTATGCAAAGTACGAGAATTCAACTATCAAGAGTTGTCACTCTGCCCATATTTACTCACATATATTCAAGCATTCAAAGAGTGAAGAAGTCTAAGTTCCTGCATATTGTTCTCGAAGCAACACCGTTTATCCCATAAAACTTCAAGTTGTAATCTCGATTTAAGTCTGTCTTATCGAGAAGTTAGAAGTTTACTTCCTTCAAAGTTTAGTAGTTTTCTAGGCTTTGATCGTGAAGTGTTGAAGGAGAATTTTTTCTGTAAGTTGTAAAGGACACGACCCATAATTCATGCACGGATACAATCTAGCTTTGACTTATATTCGTGGCTTGTGCTCAACGAGTATAAACAAGTGATAATCCTAGTAGTGGATTTCAAGTCTTGATTGGTTGGACCGTGGACGTAGGGGGTTTCCCGAACCACGTAAAATTAACTGTGTTATTTATTTTCTGCATTTTATATTCAGTCAATTTATTCACTAAACCAACACTCTCATACTCCATCTTATTTTGTAAACTTGCTTTGCTAAAGAACACTTGGATTAAAACAAAATTTTCATTAAGTGCAACCAACTAAATCCACCATCTTATTCTGTAAACCTGCTTTGCACATGGTTCTGTTGAAGAGAAACATCTCACGAAGTTAAACTCTCTCAAAACCAACTCATAAAAGAGTTTCTTTAGACAAGATCATCTTCTCTTAATAGAACCTGTTCTAGTCATCTGAAAGTCATTCTTGAACTAAAAAGTTAAGTAAACTAGAGAAGTTGGTTTTGGTATATTACACCCCCCCCCCCCCCCCCCCCAACACACTCACACACCAAAACCTAACTCTTTCGGGACCAACATAGAACAAGAAAGAAAATTAGAGCATTTCAATACTACTTAATTTTTGAAAATTGAAGAGAGAATTTATCTCTCTATTGGCCGAAAATTATAGGAATTGGAGGACTAATTTTCGGCCAACACTTGATCCCTATTTATAGATATTTTGGGCTAGGTTAGGGTTTCTTAGGTGAATGGATAAGATCTCAAATAATAGAATTAATTCCCACTTTTTTCTCTCTACAATTCCATCTATTATTCAAATTTGAATTTTGAATAATTCAAAATTAATTTGACTTAGTCAAATCCATAACTTAATTAAATTAATTTCCAAGGCATTTTGACCCAATTAAATTTAATTAATCGCTTGGTCAAAATTAGACTTAAATTAATTAATTTACTTTAATTTAATTTCAAATTAATTACTATATGAAAATGTAATAAAGTGTAATTACATTATAAATATTTATCGACTAAACTATAGGATAAATATTGAACTCATCTTGATTCATTCAAATTACGGATGTAACCCTCTTGTCATTAATTATTTCACGCATTTAAGATTTACTAAATCCATTAATTAATTGAGTTTGTTGACAACTCATAAATAATTAATTAATATATTTATTCGTGAGTGATCCGGTTCAGACCTTAATTATTACATACAGAATAAATTCTAACCGGCCGGGTTTCTTATGCAATAAGCCTTTCTAAACGCCTCACGCGAATTTAATCAACTTGTGTTACCGAGACGCGATTCTGTGTGACTGAAAATTGAGCACTTCTAGCTAATCCAATCACTATCGTCCAAGACATCACTATTTAGGGCTACGAAAAACCCACAAGCGTAGATGAGTCAAAGCAACGTCTAATCAGCCGCATATACTAATGTCATCATCATAGATTAAGAAACAACTAATTTTTGAGACTTCGTTCTAAGCAACAACACGTAGAACTTATCTCACTGTAAAACCTCTCAATATGTATAAGCAAAACATGTGTATCAACTTATACATATTGATATCATTCTGCAAGCTAAGGTCAACTCTCGCATTAAATGATATCGCAACCTTTACCGACAAGACTGTCCAAGTCTGTCTAAACTGTGAGCTTTATACTACAAAGGATCCGACTGTGTTACCTTCTGTGATCATCGATCCACCACACAGTCTACAATTACAGTAAATGGACTTGTTTGCAATTTAATATATAAAGATAACAAACCAATGATAGAAACATTTATTATGATAAAATGGAACTGAAAACAAGTCTTATACATCGTCTAAGCATAAAACATGTTTTGAGGTATACAAACCCTAAAAATCTCCCACTTATACTCATAACTGCTTTAGAGTATACAAATATGTGTCGCATGACATACAACTCTCCCAATTATACCTAAAGTAGGTCTATAACACGTCGTACTCCTAATCCCTCTACATGCCTCTCAAACGTCTTCCCCTTCAGGTTTTTCGTGAAGGGATCTGTCAGGTTGTCCTCCGACTCAAACTTTGTCACACTATGTCGCCTCTTCTCACTATATCACGGATAATTTGATATTTCATCTCGACGTGTCTACTCGCCTTGTGGGCCCGGGGTTCCCTTGAGTTTGCCACTGCACCAGAGTTATTACAATAAATCGTGATACTCGCCGGCATACTCGGAATCACATCCAGATCCATCCATCAAGAAAACTCCTGAGCCAAATTGCTTCCTTTGCGGCCTCAGATGCGGCCACATATTCAGCTTCCATGGTGGAGTCTGCGATGCATTTCTGCTTCACACTCCTCCATGTCATAGCTCCGCCTCCCAAAGTAAACACATATCTGGAGGTAGATTTCCTTAAGTTCCGATCCGTCTGAAAGTCAGAATCGGTGTAACCCAAATGACATAATGAATCAGCCTGATAAACTAAACAATACTCCTTAGTCCGTTTAAGGTATTTGAATATGTTCTTTGATATATACAAACCCTAACACGCTACACATGATCTTCTCGTGCCACATATCACATTCTTATTTCAAGATGAGATATGTTGATATTTCTTTCACATCAATATTGATTTTGCTTACATAATTAAGTGAAAATAAGAATGTTACTTACTTTCGTTTACAATAGAACTGATTATGGCTTCCTTGCCAATTCATGATTCTCTTTTAATCAGTGCAAGTGAATTGTTAAATAACTATATATATGGTTGGCCATACACTCTAAGAAGATAAAAATTTCGAAAAAATAAATTTAAACTCTACCTCAAAAACTAAACTCTAAATATAAATGAAATATTTTCTTTATTGGTAAAAAATTTAACATTTTTTATGTTCATGGCCAATTAGATTTATCGTGATTTATTTTTTTACAATTAATTTATTTTACTTTGAGAAATTCTAATATGATATGATGCATAAATATAAATGTCAATTTAGTTCGAAAATACAGACTACCTGAACATCAACCTTAAATAGAAGAGTGTCAAGGTCGAAAATTTATAATATAATTTTTTTTTATTCAAATGGATTGGACCAAGAATAACCCGAGCCCGATATGACTATCCTGAAAGTTAAAAGGGTTAACTTGATTAGGTGAATGAAAAAATAAAATAAAATATATTTGATTTTATACATAAAAGTTGTATTTATTATACCCACCAAGTAATCAATCATTAAATAAAATAAGTATGACACGTTCTTGTTACGATATAATTTCATTTTTATATTTGAATTTGATATTTAATTATGTGTTAAAATTTTATTCTATTTATTATATTTTCATATTATTTTTACAAATATAAAATCATAAAAAGTATACATATTTTAAGAAAATTACGTAAAAATTCTAGCCCGAATAGACCTATTGACTAGCCCTAGAACCAAAGAATTAAGGTTAGAATTGTAAAATTTCAACTTTTAAAAAAAAATTGAATTAACTCAAACCAAATAAATCAACAATCCGAATGAATTTTTCCGAAACCAAACAAGTTGATTGGATTGATATATACAAATAAATTTACAAATAAGCGAGATCATCAATATTAGACTATAACCATTAGTGATTTTGTCATGACCCAATCTCAATAAAATATTTATTTCTCTTTCCTTTATACACCCATATATGTGTTGTGATTTTGGGAAAGTTGAGGGGTGGACCCTCAACATTTGAAAGTCATGACTTTCTATTTAATTTTAAATTAGTAAATTTTATTTTATTTTTGTGACTTTTATAAAAAAGTTACTAATGGGATGGTCTTAGGCGTGGTGTTAAATACCGACAATCAAAGATCTTGGGTCATCCACCCATATAATAATACCAAGAAAATTAAATGTTGAACACAATTTGATACTAATTTCTAGTAAACGTGGACCACAACACAATTACACATGTTTATGCGCACTTTAATTGATAAACGAATTTTACATAATATAATATTTTCTGAATATAAAAAAACAAGATTTATTCACAAATTAATTTTTATCTATCATTATCTAGTTCTTTTATTCGATTTGAGATCTCCTACACTCGTTTCTCGATTTTGTTGTTTATTGAAGGATGTGTCTTTATACTTTTGATATCCTTTTCAATTTAACGTACATTTAATTTAATAATATTAATAGCTACTCCCTCTGTCCCAATTTACTTGACACGTTTTATTATTATAATACACTCATTTGAATATAAAATGTGTCAAGTAAAGTGAGACGGATGTAGTATAATTTAACCCAGCTCTTTGATAATGATATTTGAACTTTCAATAATGCTGATTGTGAGACTCAAATCCTAATCTCAAAGTAACAATCTAATGATGAAATTGTTAGGGTTGTGCACCTCAAATCATACTTTATACTTTAATATTGTAACCACTACAAGAAATCGTCCTTTTGCGACATGAAAAATATACCGTAAATTGTTATTTTAATGTCGTAAAATTGAATGTACGATATTTTGTGCGTCACGTCAACTTGTGTCTCAAAAGGTGATGTAGCATTTTTACGATATTTTTTTTGATAGTGAAGCAAGATATATGACATTTTATACTTCAATTTCTTAAATGTCGTATAAAACTTATGACACACAACACGTCATTAGTATGAGTGACACATATCCATTTAAGACACATGATGTGACATAATATATAATGACTTATCATAATCTGCTACATTAGATCGCGACATAATTGTAATATGATGTAGTTTTTCACGACATTTATAGCGTCATAAATTTAAGCAACACATTATTTTACAACAAATAAATTATGTCACAATTTTTTTATTATACATCGCAAAATAATAAAAATTTAAAAATCGGACCGGTTTAACTATGAACAGCCAAGCAATCGTCTGGTTAATGTTATTTTAGGGTTATTCAATGTAAACCGTAAGAACAGGTGAACCGGAAATTCAGTTCATATTTTTTTTGAAAATGTTATTTTGACTTCACTAAAGATAGACAAATTTTGTAACCATCTGAGCTAAACAAGACATTTGTTTATTAAAATTCAATTATTAAACTTAATATGCTCTCCATCCCAACTACGATGAGTCATATTCTTTTTTGGGTTGTCTCAAGTAAGATGAGTTGTTTCCTTTTTAAGACAACTTATTACACACACAAATTTAAATAATATATATTTCTATCATCATTTTATACTTTAAATACACACTCAACATACACTCCTTAATTACCGTGCTCAAAATGTATACATCATCTTAAATGGGACGGATGGAGTATATAATTATTTTTTATATATAAATACTTAAAACTCTAACTACTACTATTTATATTTAATTTAAAAACTATTAAAATTATCATTATTAAATTAAAAATTATCATTTTTCCACATAAATTTCTAATATTATATTGTCATACATGTATATTTGTTAACAATATTAATAACTAATAATATTAGTTTATGAAATATATAAAGTTTTAAATTAAATTTTACATATAAATTTTATTTTAATATTCATATCTATATATTTTGAAATATATATATATATATTGGGGTGGGTTCAGATAAAAAGTGAGTTTTGGGTATAAAATAGGAAGTGATCCAAACCACACATCTCATAAGATCCAATGGTCCAGATTTCATCCTGATGTTTTTTTAAAACTGAAGTTGCATTGTATTTCACAATGCAAAAGGGTACTTCAGGGAAAAAAAAAATCTCATTGCAGTGTTTATTTCTGGAAACTGATTTTAAAATCTCATTCTTCACACCATAAATGAAAACTTCCCAAATACTACTTCCACCAAAAACCTCTGCCCTAAAAACGAAAACCATCCCGTTCAAGTCGTTTGCTGCAAAACATCGGAGAAGAAGACGACTTTAAGGAGGTTCGGTTACAAGAAGCACCGACGGTGCAAAATATATTAGAATTTCTTTCCTCCCTAATTAAAATACAAAAAGTGGATATATATATATATATATATATATGCTGTGATATAATTCATAAAACACCTTTAATGATAATATATATAGGCTCTGATACAATTCACTTTCTCTAATACACAAGTGCAACAACTCGTAGACGGTTAATCAAGAACAGTGCATCATAATTATATTAACAGTGCAACAATGTAACTGAAGTAATGCAAAATTGTAGCCTGGTTCAATGCAAATTGTCGTGTAAACAATGCAACAACGTAACTAAAACAAACCATCCTGCCATGAATTCACCGCCCCTTCCATCAATTCTCTCAATGCAAACTATTAAGAATACAAGTGCAACAACTCATAGACGGTTAATAAAAAACAATGCATCATAATTATATTAATAGTGCAACAATGTAAATGAAGTAATGCAAAATCGTAGCCTGGTTCAATGCAAATTATCGTTTAAATGATGCAACAATGATCAAAACGATGCAACAATTAACAAAACGTAATGCATACACGTTATTGCATCATTTCAAATACATACAACAATTATTGTTATACATCCACTTACCTTCACAACTTTCATTCATTATAATTTACGACCGCAATACTTCTTTTTTTCACAACAATGATTGTAACTGAAGAAAAAAAACCCACACCTCTAATCGTCGGTTATGGAATATTAGAATTAAGAATCTCTTTCCTCTGCAATTACACGCTATTTATTGATAGAACCAATTAATATTCTCTTTCCTAATTAAAACCGGTGGTTTCTACATTTAATTGTTGTTTAATTGTTGTTGAATTAGTGTAATACCTTTTTCATTACTAATCTTAATTAAACAATTATATAAAAAAACGAAAATTGTTAAAATATCTCAACCACAAGATCTAAAAAATGGATGGTTTAGATAACTTCCTATTTTATACCCAAAATCCACTTTTTATATGAACTGTATCCTACATATATATATATATATATATATATATATATATAGGGGTGGTTCTCATGAAAATACATCTTTAGATAAGAAATAGGAATATATCTAGACTCTTAATTTATAGAGTTGGGCGGTTAGGATTGATTTTGAAATGTACTTTTAATTATTTGATTAATAACTCATTAAAGGGTAATATTGTATATTACAATTTAAATGTAACCGCATACTCCCACTATATTAGGAAAAAAAATCTATACAATATATGGAAATGATAAAAATTGAACATACTCATTAATATAATGTCATCCACTTTACATTGTATAATTTTTATGTAATAATTAATGTAATATAAAAAATATATTAATTTTCAGTTTATACTATAATTAAATATCATCAAATCAAATGCATCAATTTAGTTCATAGAATGCATTGAAAAGTTACGAAAATAATCATGCGTCCGCAGCGTGTGGCGGTTAATCCGTAAATGATGTGATAAAAATTATTATATCACCGTATTAGTTATGGACACGTTAAATTGTGCCCACTGCAAACACAGTGGAACAACTTAGATTTCTTGCGGTAACTATAAACAAATAATTTTAAATTGTTAAAAAGGGTATATTTTACTCAACAAAAATCTGCAATATCTATCTTCCTACAATCACATCTTCTGTATCATTCCATATATATGTATTACTAATATTTTGCAACACTGTAGAAAAAACCAATCTAATTTAAAAATAAAATTGCAGAAAATTATAATAAATGCTAATGTTGCATTAAAAAGATGTGCATATGATGCATACTAAAATACAATCAATGCATTGCATTTGATCATGTGATGCATCACGATTTATATATATGGATTGAAAAATTACAATAGTAACAAAATATTAAGGTAACAAATTAAATGAAGGGTTGGATAATAATATACCTTAATTGTGATGAACGCTTGGATATCTTAATGTATAATTACACAAAATATTTAATGCATGATTATACTATAAGTATAGGGAATGCAAATAATTCTCAAATCCAGGTTTAAGGTGTAGGGTTATAATATCATTATGCATTATGTGTTATGCTATTATGCATTATATGTTATGCAATTATGCTATTATGTGTCACATATCATGTTATATTAATAATGCATCATATATTACAATATGATACAAATTTGCAATTTTATATTGCATTTCAACGAATTGGATAAATTATATATGTTTATGTTTGAATTATTATAATACAAAAGATAGCATCAAAGAACAACGTTACATGCATTGCAAATAACATGTTGATGCTATATTCTAATGGATCAATATATAATACATTGTGCTTCTTTAAAATAAATCACTCATTGATACATCTAAAACTCTGAACCTTACACATTAAATACTAAACCATAAATCCAATTTCGGAATTAGGGTTAATTACAACATATATCTATCATTATGCATTATGTGTTATGCAATTATGTATTTTCACATTTATGCATTATGTGTTATACAATGTGCTATTTTATTAGTAATGCATCATATCATATTTTGTTATGCAATTTTGACTGTATATATTGCATTAAAATAAATTTGATTTATTATTGTTCAGTTTGAATTACTATGATACAAAATATTATGCAATGCATTAAATTTGTTTATGCAAATTTTAATTTAAGTGAATGCATCAAAATGATAAGTATTATACTAAGAACAGAAAAGGTTAAACGTTTACATTAGAATGCATGTGTCTTGAAATATATAACTTCTAATTTTTTTTAACAAACTAAGTAGAGTTTAGAATTTGCATATGAGATTCACCCATTAATGCTCTATTAGGATATATTGTTCATATAACATATATATTTTATTTTGTTCTTTTATTTTTTTACTATAGTAATAATATCTTTGATACATTAATGGAAATTATTTTTCTAAAATATAATGCGTTACTTAGTATTTTATAATGACCAAAAAACACAAAATTATATCAATTATATATAAATTCATGCAAATGATGCATTATATCTACTAAGTTGGTGCATTTTACATATTATAATAAATTAACTATGCGATGCATTATAAGAATAAAATTGATGCATTAGATAATAATAATTTTTTTTTTGATATAATGAAATTTTAAAGGATTATTTTTATTTGTTATGTGGCTCTACTCCACTACCACCTCCAAGTATAACGAGTCATACTAGTCACCAAAATTGTAATTATTTTCTTTTTTTTCTTGTTTTATTAATTTTCATTTAATTAATAATAAATTATATACCATAAGTTCAATATAAAAATTAATAAATTTATGTCAAAATTGGGATGTAAAATCAAATATTACAAAACAGTAAATCCTAATTTAAAAATAATAAAACTAATTAAAAAAGACGTGATAATAAATCAAGATTATTAATTTTTATAATTGAAAATTATTATTTATAAAATATCTTGTAAAATAATATTTTATATGATTTTTTGTATTATGATCATTATATGCATTAAAAGTGTTTGATGTTGTACTAAACAGAAACTCAATTTTATGCAAAATAAATATTATATAGCATGAAAACTTTAATAATGAATTTTAAATAAATAAATCTAAATAGAACCACATTCTTATGAAAAGGATACGTACAACTTTATTGAGAAAAATTCCAAATAATATCATCCTAGTTTTACCATGTATAGAACTTATCAAATCTCATAATTTAAGGATATGATCAGTTACATTTCAAATTAAAGTTATAATATTAACCTCATGTCATATAACCAAGTAAAATTTATTGGAAAGTTAGAACTTAATACAAATCATATATCATAATAAATTAAAGGTGTAGATCCATTCCTATTTCTCGTTTAATATCTCATTCTCATTTGATCTATTTTATATATATATATATATATATATATATATATATATATATATATATATCGTGTTATAGTTTTCTAACATAAACTACAACATTTATTATTATATCTTTTAAATGTGACAATTATTTGCGACACTTTAACAAAATAACATAAATATATTGTTGTATCAATTATTGTATATTTGTGTTACTTATGCTTTAATAAAATAATGTCACACGATTTTCTAATATATACGCAATATTTATTTTATGTGTATTTAAAAAAAAAATTAGAAAGTTAAACTTCACAATATGAGATTGAAATGTCACGTCCCCATTTCACTTCTCTAAGTAAAATCGAGGAAAACGTGACTCGAAATAAAAATGCGGGTAACGAAAGGAAGTGTAAGTGTTGATATTTGGATGAAACATGAAACGTACCACAAAAGATGGGGATTTCGATAGAATTTGGTAACACAAAACCCCAAGTACATAAAAAGAAATACATAGTTTGAAGCCAAAAGAGATAACTAATAAGTTCTTGAATTTAAACAGAAGTCTGGCAGCGGAAACTGGATCAATATCTAGATTTACATGTATGACGACATATAAATCACCGAGAGTAAAAACATTAAGAGTTTGACAAAAACCACCGCTGAGCCTTCCACTTCGTCATCACGACTTAACCTGCACATTTATAAATATATGCAGGGCTGAGTACGAAAGTACTCAGTAAACACGTGCCGAAATCACATTCGTACTAATATATTTGCCATTGTCGTAACACAGTGCAACATAGGGATTTTTGTCACTAAAGTACCTATGTTCACTAAAATTCTTGTGTGATCTTAAAAGTTCGACTGCGTAGTCTAAGTTCTGGAGTAATCAAACATATCTGTAATTCTGTGTGTCGAGAAAGTGGCCACTTTTCGCGAAAACTGAACCAGCCAACCCGCTAAGATGACTCACAGTTCTGGTGTACACTAACCTTAAAAGATATAAATCTTTAAAGGTCCGAAATCGATTAATTGTTCAACAGATACGCATCATACCAAAATACAAATATTTTCGACAATGCAATACTTCATAAAGCTTTTAAATTCTAAAGCATTTCTAAAGCGAAAATAGCAATTTGGTACAACGCATACGATTTGATTTGTAAAAGAAAGCCTACCTGAACTGCTTCTTCGTCTAACGAAAATCTGGTGCAGATCGACTGAAATTCCCTTTCGCCGAACCTTAATCGTAAGTAAGAGGAAAATACTCATCGTGAGTATATAATTTATTCCATCTAAAAATGAAATAATATTCTATTATTTCATTAATTCTCTAATCTCTTCACTCGATTAGTATTCGAGTGTTTAATCTCTATTATTGGATTAAAGCTAACTATTTATATTCAATCTCTTTAATTACTAATTAAATCTAAAGATAAATTTTATTAAACCATGATTAAGGAATAACTTAATCCATTTTTAATACCCAATCTGGGCCCACTCTACATAACTAAGAGGCCCAGAACTAATTAAAATCGAGTCCAATATATCATCATATAATTCAGCCCAATAAGATTTAATTGTTGGCCCATTCATTTAATTCATTTATTCAGCTCATTAATCTACATTTCAAACTAACCTAATCCTAACACTTTGATACAATCGGCAGCTTCACTCCTTCTTCTCTTCTCCATCACAGAACCACACAAACCTCTCTGCTCTCCCTCGCTATCCCTCTCTTTGTTCTCTCTGCCTTTTCTGCTTCTCGATCTCCTCGGCTGCTGCTTACTCTCTCTCGGTCGCTGCAACGACGAAAACTTCCTCTACAGTGACTTCAAGGTAGAATTTTCTACCCTTTTCTTTCAATTTCTTAGATTTTAGGTTTTTCAAGGGTTTAAAGGCTTTAATCTATAGACAACCAAGCTTCTAAACCTCGATTCTCATCATTTACATTCTGCATGTGAAGTTTTAGGTTTTTCTTCGGAAATTGTTTCTAAACTTCTTAAATCCCTACTATCTGTCCTCTCTCTCGAATCTGTAGTAAGGTATTTGGACGGTGGGGTGGTCGTCGGAGTCTTCTAGGCTACAACCCTCGGCTTCTTCCTTTACAGGTAGACTTTTAGTTCTGTTCTTACCCTTTTTCGGTTTATAAGATGCATGTTCCTTTCTCCTTCCAAATTCTGGTTTCAGAAATTTGACAAAGCTGTGATTCGAATTTGGGTTTCAAATTTTGGAATTCTTGTATTTGAGATTTTAAATTCCTTCGTTTTCTGTATGATTAAAACTCTTTCGAGTTCCTGAGTTAAACATTTGGCTATACCTTAGTTCTATTCTGAATCTGGGTTGTGAAATTGGATGAAGCTTCAGTTTAGCTTAGAGTTTAAATTCTGATTTGTTTAAAGTTTTAATCGATTTCTGACTTTGGTTTTGTTCTTATTCTTGGCTGAGAAACACATTTGTGGCTGGTTTTGTTCTGCTTGGTTCGTTTGAAAGGGTTCTGGAGATTTGTTGCTGGGTGAGGTAGTCTCTTTATTCTTAATTTCTGTGATTTTTGTAACTTTTGAGTTGGGTTTCTTATTCTGGAGGTAAACGAGTACTATTTCTGCTCTAGAGATATAAGAGTATTGAGTATGTTCTGGAGCTTGAATCTAATATAAATACATAAGTTCAAGTTATAAAATCAGAACTTATACATATAAAACTATTTGAATGTTCTGTCCTCAAATCTGCATACATATATAGATATATAACTAGCCAAGTGTTCTATTCTAAAGTCTGAATATATATATATATATATATATATATATATATATCAGTATGTGTTCTGAATCTTCATGATGCTTTCTAAACAATTTAAAATCTAAAAGCTTCTCAGTCTTCTAAGTTCTTTAGCTTGCTAAATCTGAACTTAACAGTTAAAAGCTTCTAATTGTTACCTCTTTGTTCTTTAAGTTCTGTGTCATACCTGAAGTCCTATGTTCTTCATGCTTAACTAAATTTTAAACTCTTTACTTAGCACTATAGAGAATACAAACTGAAAACTTGAGGTGTGTGTTTACCTCACTATCTCTGAAAATTCTGAATGGGAAAGACTCCTTAGTAGATAGGATTTTGAATGGGAATGATTTCTTGGTGGATAGGAGTTTCTGAATGGGAATGACTTCTGATGGATAAGGGTTCTTCGTAAGGTTTTGGTGTTTGTGAAATCTGAGTTCTTTGGAAATATAGAGAAGTGTTTCTATTTAGCTTCTATGCGTATAAGTAATAGGACTGTTGTTTATCTCTATCATATAAGTCCTCTATAACACTCACTCTAGCTATCTATCTCACAGGCTATAACTCAAGTATTATATGTTATGATTCTGAATTCATTGACTTCTGGGGTAGTTATTAATGTGATATTATCTCCTATGGTGCAGAGAATCGATTGTGGAGAGTAGGAGAGTGAAATGCTGCTTCTTCAACCTGCATCCATGCTGTTCCTGACTCCCTTTTGCCTTAACTAATCCTACTGTTCCTTCTCTTCCTTTTAATATGATGTAACAGAAAGTAATGCTTATTGTAGTACACTACACTTGGTCTTTTCCCATAAAGTTGTGTGAATCAAATCCACTTGGCAGATTTGATCTTCTCATTTCTGTTCTTAATAGTTCTAGATACATCCATTCTCCTCTTTTTATATATATAGCTAGTGTTCGATAGTTTCAGATTGAAACTTGTAACCTCTAATCTGTATCTTTATATATATACACATATTTACCTATTGTAAATAATTAGTCTTATACTATATATCTCATTTCATTAATGCAATTAATATTATTATACATAATACCAGTATTCAACATACTATTCTCTAATTATACAAACTTAAGCACAGATTATCATTATCGAAACATTAATATACCATAATCTTATAAGTATACAACTTCACTTGTACTAATTTAATCAACTAATTAATAAGAATACAAACCATAATCCTTTTCACACATCATTTCTTTATTAATGCTAAATCATATACCCTTCTATAGTATATAACTACACTACTAATTGTTAAATCCTTTGCTAAGTAATTTAATTATCTCATCGAACTTTAACTATCGATTACGCACCGAAATAATTTATTTAGTACGTCTTTTTAAATAATCACATCATCTAAACTAGCTCACATAATATCTATCATACACAATTGACTGTAATGCGCACGAAAAAAATAATAGCTACTAATATCAATTAGCTAATCGACATATATATAACGAAATTTTCTCGAGCAGATTTCTGATACACAAAATTAGTAGGAAAATTTTACGGGCCATTACATGAAACTTATGAGCCAGTAACATTAAATATTGCAACTCAATCAAATTAAGTCAGATATCTCTAAGTAAAATCTATAGACTCCTAAACCGCACCATAATCTCTATTGAATATTACTTTGTTGTTCAATAAATATTGTAAAGAAAGATCACATCACATGAAGAAAAAATTTAACATGCTAGAGAATAAATGAGCTGTGTATGGCTGCTTCATATGCCTAGGTTGTGATTCACGAGTGGTTTCACGAAGAAAAAAATTTAAACTATCATACAAATCATTATTTTGAATAAATAATGACGTTTGATTTGTGAAATTAAATGGATAGAAATTCTTGATATTTTTAAAATGGCTCAATTGTGTATTTGAATTATTTAAATAAAGAGGAACCCATAATAATATGAATAAAGAGGAATTCAATTATTTAAATATTTAAATTTTTGGTTTATGGATCCGACCTCTTTCAATAAAGAGGAATGAAATTATTTTAATATGAATTAGTAAATTTTTTATTTTGTCATCAAAAATCAATTTCGCTGGCTTTCCTTAGTTGACGCACAAAATCAGCGGGCCCAACGACCGTTGGGTTCCCAGCGGTCACTGGCCCGACCTCTCTAAAACTCTGAATTCTGCACTCCAGCGAGCATTGGATAGCCAGCGCCCGCTGGCCCGCGTGTAAGCTTCCTCTGAGTTGGTTTTCCTTCCGTGCATTCCTCGACTCGTCCGGCTTCATTCAACTTTACTCAAACAACATTATCGGCACTAATTCCAACTCCAATCCTTCCCCATTTCACCATCCTACATCAAACACAAAAGCACCAAGACCGGTGTAAAAATGAACTAAAAAGATATGAAAACAAAACAACCTAAAGTCTAGACACGACGAAACATCAACTAAAAACATACCAAAAACATGATAAAAAACTCCCCCACACTTAATCATTTGCTTGTCCTCAAGAAAAATCCAATCACCAAGTATCAATTCATATTAATAATCAACATGCAAACCCAACCACCATTCATACCTTCATTACAAGACTTAGACTAGATTCAATTCTCAATTGTATTCAGTCACTCAATCAAGATGTAGTGTTTCTCGTTACTAAGTTCATCAGCATGCACACGATCACGATATACACACATCTCACATCTCCCTATCATTAACATATTTAGTTCCTCTAAACTTTTAAGCAAAACGAGCAAGTCTGTATAAGGGTATAGTCACCAGGTCTAAACATCAATGGATCACATTGAGTGCCCCGATGTGGTTTCCCATACTCATTATCTATGATAAGCAGAGTAGAACTCACAAACTCGACTCGTCTTACTCATTTACGCCCTTCTAGCGTTTATTATCTTCTTTTTTTTTTGAAGAGTTAAAACTCTTTATTCTATCTTCTTTTTTTTAGAATTCAAGGGAACCGAACACATAAACTTTAGGGAGTAACCACTCATATTCCGAATCATGATCAATATACATGCCAACTAGCAAAGCAACATGCCCCACTTAACATCTTAACCACACAACCTAGCCTAATCAAGAACCGATCCTAAACTAAGTCTACCACTATTCATATCACATACAAGACTCACATATAAACAATCGATACTTATCAACACAAGGTGATCAAATAAGCAAGTTAACGTACAAATGCTCAAGATGGGGAAGTAAAATAAACTAATTAAAAGACACAATTAATAACACTAAAAACATGCAAGACCCCTAAAAAAAATTCTCAAAACTACAAAGGGAGAGGAAGATACAACAATCATGGAAGAGGAAAAAATGGGTCCAACCGCTATGGTTTTAATGGAGGAAGAGGCTGAGGCAGAAACATGGGGAACAAGTGATAACTCTTGTATAAGAGTTATTTTGTTTCTCTTTCTTTTGTTATTTTCTTGTCTTGTGTTTCTTTTATTTCATTTTGTGGTCTTTTGAATTTAGTTTAGTTTAGCTTTGTGTTTTTGTTTGGAGAAGAGATGAAGCTTGAATTCATAGATGTTTTGATGTCAGAAATGTAGGAATTAACTAGTTGGAGAAAGAATGTTGACTTGGTTGATGACTGGATCAAAAAGATGGACAAAAAGTGTTGTAGATGGGACCCATAGCAAAAAGAAAAGGCATGAGTGCACCTGAATGCTAGTGAATTGTTGGAGGGTAACTTAGTAATTTGAGTTATCTATTTTGGGTAACCTAGTAGCAAAAGGAGAGGAATCAACCGCAACATAGGGGGAAAAGAGAGAGAAAGGAGCAGCTGAGTCACTCGACAAAAAACACCATTGAAGGAAGGGAATTTCACAGTGGGAGAAAGGAAGAGATGGAGAGCTAAAGAAGGAGATTGAGAAATCAACTTTCAAAGATTCTTGCTCTTTTATTTCTCTCTTTTATCATCTGTAATCTGAACTTAAGGATGTTGAACAACACCATGCTATTTTCAGTTTTCATTTTCTTTATGAACTAATCTTGTAGACTTGGGTTTGAATGAACTTATACTTTGATATATTTCGTTTTTAGCTCGTGTTTTTTGTTGCTATTTACTATTGTTAATTCAATTATTTTCTCTCTTTAATCTCTTATTGCTAGCTTGATCACCTAATAATAGGAGTTAACCATGGTTAATACTAGAAAGGTTAAGTGTGGTGGAAAAACTTGAATGACATATGTGTTAAATAGCATATGAATATGTGTTTACCTTGTGTGGCTTGTGTGAATGGTACTAAACTACTGAATATTTGATTTACTGAGCTAGATGTATGAATATATTAGTTTAGTAATCAGACATAGTCATAGGGATGTGGAAAAATCGTATGCAATTGTTGATTCACGCCAGTGTAGTATTTTTCTAAGGAAATGTTGTAGCATTATTGATTGTTTTGTGAATGAAAGCTAAGAGAGTCTAAACCCAAGTCTCTATTTTAAATATGTCCTCGTTCATTTAATCTGAATTTTTGGTGTCTGAATTTGGAGTCCTGATTTATGTCTACTTTGTTTATTTGTATTCCGTGTGTTCTTGTTCCGCTTTTATTGTATTATAATTTTTTATCGTGAAAACTCAAAAACATTTATTTAAATCTTCCGTCGTTTTTATTTTCTTTTTGGTTGAATGTGTATAAGTCCTTATTTGCATTCCATGTGGAGAACTTGGAATACTTCATATTATTACTTGTTGATTGCTTGCACTTGCGCATTACAAATTGTGTACATCATTTCACACACAACAAGCTCACTTGTTAAGTATGTTTTGTAACTGGACACACAACACACAAATGTTGGTATATGTTTGATCAAACCTTTGTCCCAAAATAACAAAATCAGACACTACAACAAGGGCAACAGTCTAGAAATTGTTATCAGTTTAAATCTAGAGCTAACATGGCTCGGTTTCCACACTCTCAACAATACAATGGTCTACTTCTTCCCACTATGATGCTACTAATTACAACAACGAAAATACATGGTATCCAGACTCAGGAGCCACAAACCATGTGTCACATGATCTGTCCAATCTCAATTCTGCCACAGAGTAACAAGGGTCTTCGAAGATGTAAATGAGTAATGGTTAAGGTGCCAACATTGCTCATATAGGTAATAGTTTTTTTTATCCAATGCCTCTTCTTCAAGATGCTTTGTTCTTAATAACCTCTTGCTCCCAAACATCACTAATAACCTCCTTAGTGTCTCTCAATTTATTAAAGATAATAAAGTCTTCGTTGAATTTCATCATGATTGTTGTATTGTGAAGGATCAGGATTCCAGATTATCCTTCTCAATGGTTCCTTAAAGGAGGCCTTTATGAGTTTCAACTTCATACTACCCCATGCAATAGCCAAGCTCCAAGCTCCTTTTTTGTTTCTAAACAAAGGCAAATGATGGATGCTTCTCCTTTTAAACCTTCAACAACATTTTCTCAATCTAGTATAGTTCTTAGTCTAAGAGAATGACACAATAGACTAGGACATTGTAATGTTGACATTGTGAAAACATCTCTACAATCTTGTAATCTCCTTTTTCATGAAATGCAATCTACAAGTTTGCATCATCCTTGTGTTCATGCTAAGATACATAGATTACCTTACACTCATTCTGACAAAGAACACAAATCACCTCTGGAATTAGTTCATAAAGACCTATGGGGACTAGCTCTCATACTAGCTCCAATAGTTTTGCTTATTATATCAGTTTCATTGACCATTCAACCAGATATGTATAGATATATTACCTTAACCCAAAGAAGATGTGATTAATGTGTTTTTGTCATATAAAACCCCTACAATCTGACTGGGGGTGAGTATAGAAATCTAATATATTTTTCCAAGGGCATGATATTAATTATAAAATATCATATCCTTACACACCCTAAAATAATGGACTAGTCGAAAGAAAACACAGACACATTATTGAAATGAGATTTTCTCTCCTATTTAAATATGAGCATCCTATGACCTTTTGGGATGATGTTTTTACTACTTATGTGTTTCTCATAAATAGACTACCCACCAAATTAATTGGGTATGTTTCTCCTTTTGAAAAATTATGTTTCGACAAACCTGATTATTCTTTCCTAGAACTATAATTTTATGGGGATTCATATATTTTGGAGATAAATCTATCTTGTACTATATATTTGCTTTGAGCCTTCAAGTCATTAGTTCTAGATATATATCCATAGTCATTCTTGTTCTATGTTTTATAATAGATAAGAAATGAGGAAGAACAAATATGTAGACCGCAAAGGTAACTCGTTCTCGACGATGATAAATAAGATAATGTGATCTCCTTCTCAGCGAGTATAAATAAGAGAGTTTGACCTCGTACTCAATTAGGGTAAATAAGTGAGGGACCAATGTTAAGGGATTCTTCGATCTTGTACACCGTGGACATAGGGGTTTCACGAACATGTTAAATAGTTTAGTTCTTTACATTCTACAATTAATTATGTTGCATTGATCTATTTGTTTCATATCACCAACGAGCTGTTCAGTTTTCATTAGTGAGTTGTCTGTCTATGTCAAACAATCTCTTAAAGAACACTTGGTTAATTAAAATAATATTTTCTAAGTGTAGGAGCAACTAACAGATCATAAGCTTCCACACACTTCATGTCCTTCATAGTTGATCTGGTGCTTCAGCCAGCTGCCAGTTGACATACTCAAGAACAGATTACTCACTCTATATAGAGAATATATCTAAGCAGATCAGTGTTTCTCTGGCACAGATGAGGTGACCTGCTACTCCAAGCGAGTTGATCTGTTATATCAACAAGCTGATCTCTCGACCTGTTGTTCAAGGAAACATAGCAAAAGTTAGAGTTTGATGTATTCTATCCCCACCCATCTGTTTTTCTTAGGACCAACAATAATTAAGTTTTTTATTTGGTAGGCATGTTCTAGGTTGTAAGTTAATTAGAATTTTTGTTTGGTAAGGTATATTGCAAACCCACTTATATCCATTTAAAATAAACAAATAGTAGAACCCTAGTTTTATTTGCACCGATGTATCTTCTCTCTTCCTTCTCCTATTGTCGAGTTGTTGAGAGAATGTAAATCATGATGTTTATATTTTCTAAAATATTCTAATAATTGTGAATCACTATTCTTGTTTGATTGTTTTTTGGCCAGAGTTTTATCTCAAAGTACCTAACATACGGAAGATTGAGATGAGCAAACTTGTGCCTAGAGCCGTTGAAGGCAATATATTGGCATCTCAAATATTGAGTATAACTACAAAAGGTAATTTTCATCTTGTGAATTTTCTTGTTAATATATATATATATATATATATATATAGATATATATATATATATAGATATATGTATTATGCTTTGCCTCTAGATTTCAATCTACGTTTGTGATAGTTTAAGAAGAAATGTTAATCAAGAAACAATATTTTGATTAGAAAATTTGTAGGGTATTTATGATTCGGTGTAAACTTAGAAGATTTTAATTGATGAGCACAAATCTTATAATAAAAGGATTTTTGTGTAGTTGCTTTGAAGTTATTTTCGGTCTCAATTTTTAGTATCCAATTTGAAGGTATTTTTCATCTTCTAAATTATTTTGTTATATTTTGTTGAAGCTTTGAGTCTACATTTTATATTGGTTTGTGATAGTGTAAGAAAAAACATTTAGAAGGGAATGAATTTTGGAGTAGAGGAATTGTAGTGTATTAATCATTCTTCTTTAAATTTCAATGTTTTGAATGATGAAGCACAAATTTTGTAAAATTATGATTTATGTAGGTATCGGTGTGGGTGTATAAAGAGAAAAACTAAGCGTCCTAGATGTAGTTAGATACAAATGAAGGAAGAACTACTCATTGCATCATTGAAGGAACTTATTAGTTAAGGTTGGAAATCCGACAACGACTTACGGGCAGGCTACCTTGTTAAAAGTTAGAAGAAGAAAATAAAGAACTCAATTTCTCAAACAGATTTGAAGGTGAATCCTCATATAAACTCAAAGCTATATTCGTGGGAAAAAACCTCATATACTCTTTAGATCCATTCCAAACAGTCCTCATACCTTCAAGATTGCAGTGCGTCTGAGGACTTATCTCAACATGAGAAACAACCCATACTACATTTAGTAATTCATTCTGTTAATACAACCCTTACCTGAGATGAAGGTAGACGAAAGAAATTTGATGGGATTCTTCCATTTCATTGAAGGAAGAAGCCCTACAACTCAACATCGATCTACGTCACCTCTACTATGATGAGATTGAGTTCTACAATTGTGCCACAGATGGCATAACATAGGGAACCTTTAGTCCAATCTGCATACACACTGCAACAGAATGACCCGCAAAATAGAATCAAGATCTAATTCTTAATGCATAACTCATCTATTTCATTCCTTCATTGGATCTTGAAGAATCCCAATTTGACCTGTCATTGGGTCAACCTTCTCTTCTACACCGGCAAAGAAGAATAAGGAATCCAAAAAAGGAACTGAGAGTCCCCTTAAGGACAAATAACCAACAGGAATGTGTTTACACTAGGAACAACACAACCCGATTATCAGCCTACTTGTATCGATGATTTGTTTGGAGCTCAGCCTTCTCATGTATTCTAAGAATAGATCAAGGAGCTTGTTAAAGTGCATGTTGATTCATAAGTACATGGTCTAGCACAAACCATTCTTGACACATGCCAGCAGACTTTGGCAAATGTACATAAAACTACAAGAAACGGATCGACAAGATCTATGACAAACTAGATAAGGTCATTAATAACGATAGAGAAATGGTTGACGAGGATCTGGAAAGTATTGAGAAGACCTTGGATTGCCGCAGAGTTCTTATGAAGGACGCTGAAGAGAAGATTGAAAAGCTCTATTCGTCTTCCACTGATATTATTGCTCAAGCCACTGATTTGATTCATACAAAGTTTACTAACTTTGAAGTGCACAGATTAAGACCTGCAGTTAAAGGGATGCTACCAGATCTATCTACAAAACTTGCATGGCCTCAATCCAGCGATATTTATGACTTGAAGAGCCAGTATGAGCAAGTGCACATAGCTAGTGAATCGCATGTTAAAGAACTTATAATTTCTAATTATGTCCATGAGAAGCAGCACAATGATAAGCAATACAACATTAATGTGCCTTTGATTGGGAAGTTGAACATGGAAGATATATGATCATCGCCCTTTTCGATAATGTTGAAAAGGGGGGAGAACAAGGACAAGGAAAAGGTAAGGAACATGCCACCAAACAGATGAAGGTACAAATCAAGAAAAAGGTTGTTCCTGCTCCAACAGAGTAACCAACACAATTTGCTCCTCAACCATCTGCTCCACAATCTATTCAACCATCTGCTCCACTTTCCAAAGAAGAAGAGAAAGCGAATGTTTTTCAAGAAATGCATAAAATAGCAGAATAAATTCTTAATGATAGGATCCACATGCAACACGCTATTAATCCAGCTTGCCAAATGCATTTTAGGGAAAAGAAGACCAGGAAAGCAATGATTGAGAGGAAGAGGGCATAAAGGGATAAAATTACAACTGAAAAGCCCAAAGAAACACCCAAGGAAGCACATGCCAAAAGACGTGTTGAGGCCTCTCAGTTGAGGCGTAAGAAGAGATTTTCCAAGGAGAGGTTCAGACTTGCACCTCATGTATCTACAGACACAGTGAATGTGCAATTCTTTCAACTTTATGGAAGAAGATCAAAGATATCTTTATCGAGGATTACTATTTTCTTAAGCATCTAGAGCTAGAGAATCTTTTTACATATGAAGCTTTCAAGAAGTATTTGTCAGGTTTTCATGACCAAACAAATAAGAAATATTGTTGCCCAATCATGCCTCTATGGAATAAATATCACAACACCTCCCAAGAGATACTATATTCCCTGATGTTGCATGGTGGAAGATTTCCTGATAAAGTATTGATCAACAACTACCTTAATGAAACTGCTATGTACTATGAAATTTCTCTATCTCCGAAGGACCTAAAATACATAAGGATAAAAAATAATGTTTATGAAAAGATGCACCTTGTGTGCGATGAACATGTCAAGGAGGACATAGAAGTGGCAAGGCAGAGAAGGTAGTTATTTACATATGGTTAATATATATTTTGTATCTGTGTTAGAATTATCTGATAGGAGTTGTGACGCTGTAAATCTTATTTTGTAACCAACTCTTTATATAATGAAAAACATATCATTTTGCATCTTGATGACAATATCTCTTTGTCTAGGCTATGACTTTAATGATTTTCTCTGTTATAATTTACAACATACCATCTATGTTTACAATCTGTTTCTCTTAAGACTTAAATTGTAAAGTGTGATTTCGACATCATAAAAAACATGGTAATTGTTGGGAACCCTTAGAAATAATTTTGATAATATTTATTGAAACACACTCTTAGTATTTACTCCATGCTCTTAGAGTTAGAGCACAAATGGTAGAAACAATTTATTAGTTATTAGTTGATCTGCACTGTACAAAACACATAATTAAATTAACGATTTGTTCTTTAGAGATCAACTTTGACTATAACTAGTTTTATCTTATTATCGAAACAGAGAGCTCAACATGTATGAGACAGATCAAGTTTACGATATGTACCATAAGGATCGATCTAGGCAGTGATCATAATGTAAAGAACAAAATAACTTACGATATGTATTATAGGATAACTTCCAAGAAAATATAATAAATTTCTTCAATTCATGAAGACACAGATCGAGAAGACGATATGTACCTACATAGATAAAGTGGAACGATCTGATAAAACCCGTATGAGGGGCTCTTAAATGAGCAGGATCCACATGTTTAATTAATCGCATAAATAATTAATTCTTAAACACATAATACCACATATGAGAATATAATTGCGGAATTAAATAATTAAACCTTCTCCTTCGCTAGTCCTTCGCTTGACACACATATTTAGTCCTGTGGTAAAATCCTCCATTGTTCGTATTATCTTATCCCTTGAAATAATGAGATATTGGCCTCTTCATCAGTTAGATGTCAAGAATGCTTTTTGATATGACTATCTCTCTAAACCGATTTTTATGGAGCAACCATCTGGTTACATTGGGCCCCTACGCCCAACTCACATCTGCAACCTTCGAAAAGCCTTATATGGGCTTCGCCAGACACCATTAGCGTGGTATCAGCGTTTTCACGCTTTTCTTCTTCAACTTGGTTTTCATTAGCAGATACTTCATTATTTGTATTCTCACAGAAAAAATACTTTGATTTGTTTATTGGTATATGTAGATGACCTCATTGTTGCTGTGAATACTTCTGATTCTCTTTGGGGATTCTTATCTTGTGTACGCCAGGAATTTGCTATCAAAGACATGGGGCGTCTTGACAATTTTCATGGTTTGGAGGTTGTCTTATTCGAAGTTAGGGCTATACCTTAGTCAATCAAAGTATGTTCGCAACATTATTCTTCGCGTTAACTTACTCAACTCAATGTCAGTTTCAACACCTTTTGCTCATGAAGTTTCCTTTACTGCTGTAGGCACACCCTTTACTGGTCCTACTTTATATCGTTCGTTGTGTAAGTAATAAATTGAACTTTATTAAATACGAACAAGATATGGGATTACAATGCTTTAGATATTACAACGAAATAACAATAGTCGAATTGAGGAAGGTCTATTTCTGCAAGATGAGATACGCCCCGGCTAGTGCCCACGGTTCGGCATATCATCCCCAAAGATAAAAGGACTACATCCCTATTGAAATTAGCACCAAAATTTGAAAGGGCACCAACGAACTTGACAAGGTAGAGAACCGAACAAACTATAGAACTCCTATATAGCTAGTATGAGACTATAACTAAAAGAGAAGAAATAACAAATGATTGGTGTGGTGAAACACTCTCAACCAACACCTATATATAGCCACTCATGAGGGAAACCATAAGACACACAATTATGAACTTCATAATTGTCATAATCACATTTTCACTCCAAGAGCTCACGACTCTTTGTTGATTGGTTGACTTTTCATGTGCCAAAGAAATAAAAAGTCATTCTAGACAATTCCACATGGAATTTTTAATTGGGCACATCAACTTGGGCTTTTTAATTGGGCTATTTTAATAAAGTTCCCAATTAAATTATCAACAACACTAAGGCCTAAATAGATATATATTATGGGCCTAAAGACATTGTCATAAAAAGCCCACACCATCTTTTAGCATATTATTTCTCATTCACCGATAATCGATTTTGAGAAAAATGCTACAATTATCTACTCGAAGAGTAGAATAATTCTTAACCATTTAATTCTCAAAGAATTAAATATATAACCACCAAATTAATTAAGAACAATATAAGTTCAAAATCAATTTTACAACAATCCCACACATGAGTGGAAATGCATATGCATGAATGCAGACACAAGCTCAATTCTCGTGAGGCAATATCGCATACGGAAAGGTAACTTGTGATTTGGACCTTCGAAAGTTAACACCATCGGGCATATCGGCAGACTAGTGGATGCGATGCCTTCAACTATTCCTCCTTAGTGTATACCAAGTCAATAACATTAACGCAATACCACCTCGACCTCATCACTTCTCACATTTGGGTCCGTTTTGGCCATGGACACCCTCTTAGGATTCATAAGTGACTATTCACACGAAGCAACCCTACTTCTCACTTATATAGGTGACTCTTATTGAGTATCTTGTCATACTCATTTACCAAGAATCATTAAAAGTCAAAAGATTTATCCTCACCACATTGCAAGTCTTCAACACTCATTTGCTTTCTAGGGAATATCCGAGTGTTAGAACACAAATTCATATAACTTAGTTTTCTCATTCAACCAAGTTCTTGGGATCTCCAGTCACCATGGTTGGGTTTCCATTAAACTCATCCTTAAGATGTGGATTTTAATCTCATTCCCTCTAGAAATTTAACCATTTGATCATGATTCAAACCTTTAGTCAACGAATCTGATATGCTATCTATTGATCTTACGTAATCAACTGAGATAACACCACCCGTGATCAACTCTCTAACGGTATTATGACGATGTCATATGTGCCGAGATTTACCGTTATACATCCTGTTATGTGCTCGTCCGATAGATGCTTGAGTATCACAGTGTACCACCACTGACGGCACGGGTTTCTTCCAACATGGAATATCTTCTAGGAAATTATGAAGCCATTCAGCTTCTTCTCCCGCTTTGTCCAAAGCTATAAACTTATATTTCATGGTGGACTGGGCTATACACGTTTGTTTCGTTGATTTCCAAGAAACAGCACCACCCCACACAACGAAAACATATCCACTCGTTGAGAATGAATCTCTCGAGTCAGATATCCAATTTACATCACAATAACCTTTGAGTACAGGGGGATATCTCGAGTAATACAAACTAAAATTAAGAGTATACTTCAAGTATCTCAAAATTCTTGTCAAAACTTTCCAATGTTCCTTGCTTGGATTACTCGTGAACCTGCTCAACTTACTCACAGAACAAGCTAGATCTGGTCTAGTGCAGTTTCTGATATACATCAAACTACTTATAACTCTAGCATATTCTTCTTGAGAAACAGCATTACCCTTATTCTTACTTAAATGCACGTTGAGCTCTAAAGGCGTCTTAGCCGGTAGGCTATCAAATGCATTAAATTTCTTTAGCACTTTCTCAACATAGTGAGATTGTGTTAAAGAAATTCCATTGAAGGTTCTTAAAATTCTAATTCTAAGAATCACATCCGCCAACCCCAAATCAACCATTTCGAAATTTCTCTTTAACATTCATTTTGTATCAACGATAATTGATTATTACTTCTCATAATCAACATGTCGTCTATATAAAGACACACAATAAAAAAGACGTTAGGTGATCCTTTAATATAAACACATTTATCACACTCGTTGATTTTGAAACCATTTGACAACATTACTTAGTCAAATCTCAAGTGCCACTGTAAAAGCGCTTGTTTCAAACCATACAAGGAAAGAACCAATTTGCACACCATCTTCTCTTGATCCAGTGCAACAAACCCCTCGGGTTGTTCCATGTATATCTCATATTTCAGTTCACCATTCAAGAATGAAATCTTTACATCCATTTGGTGAATCTCAAGATTGTGCAGAGCAGCAATCGCAAGAAGCACCTGAATGGATGTAAATCACATCACTAGTGAATAGGTATCAAAGAAATAATACTCTTCCGTTTGTTTAAAGCCTTTGACTACAAGTCTAGCCTTAAATTTGTCAATAAAGCCGTGAGGTTTAAATTTCATTTTAAGGTTCCATTTATAACCTAATGGTTTTTGACCTTCTGGGAGATCGGTCAACACCCACGTGTGATTTTCTATTATAGAATCAATTTCACTATTAACAGCCTCTTGCTAGAATACAGCATCTGGGTCTGAGAGGGCGTCACGAATCGACTTTGGTTCTTCATCCAACATAAAAGTTATGTCGTCAGGACTCGTAGCCTCTTCAATAAGATGAGAACTCGTAGCCTCTTCAATAGTTCTTTTAGTAGAGCTATTTACAACTATTTCAGTTTTCTTATTCTTACAATGATATATATTCTCAAAGAATACAACATTTCTTAACTAAATCATTGTACCTTCTTTCACGTCGGAAATCTCTGAGCGGTGAACAAGAAAACAGTACGCGGTACTGTTAAGTGCATAACCGATAAAGATATAATAAAGTTTATTAGGGCCAATTGTAACTTGTTTCAGTAAAGGCACTTGAACTTTAGCCAAACACCCTCACACCTTGATGTATTTGTAAGACGACTTACATCCTTTCCGATTTCGTAGGGAGTTACATCCTTACCTTTAAGTGGAATTGTTGGGAACCCCACAAATTTGTTTATGTTTTGATGATATTTTTTGAAACAACACTTAGTCATTTCAAGATCTCTAAAACCAAGTGATTAATATCATCTCTTAAGGAACAACTTGACTATAAAATGAGTAGATTGTTAGTTATACAATCTATATTATTCTTATAAAGTTTTCCAAGAAATATTCATTACCATATTGACAAGTTAGTATCCTTGTACATCGGCAGTTAGTTCGAGTTAGGAACAGATCGTTGTTTTTGATAACGATCTGTCATTAAACTCTACAGCTCACCGTCCCTTAGTACTTGTCATGGTTTTTAGATATCATTTATTCTAGAATATATTTTATAAGATCACAATTTTGAAAAGGAGTTTGAAGTTTTAAACTTGCTTATAGGAACGATCTGTACTTTCTAGATTAAGTAGAACAGCTGAAAATGTAAAAGAACAGAAGGCTAGAAAAATCACCTATCTTATTTCTCTAGTTGTTCTCTAATATAGGATCTATGAAGACTCGGACCATCTCGTATAGACGATCAACATAACAGATAGATCATTAATCACAAACCTGCAACTCGCTAACAAGACAGCAGATCGTTTTTCTAACGATCTGTCTCATATCAAGATTGTTGCATATATCAAAATGGACTCAAGAATAAAAGAAAATAATTAAAGTATTAATTTGGTATCAAACAAATTAATACTTGATGGACAACTCGATGAACAGATTTTAGGAAACGATCTGTTAGAAGTATTCAAGCTCGTTGTCCCTCACAAGAACTACGGTGGACTGCCGACATACCTAAATTTATCACAAGTCAATCAATCAGTGTGTTGTCACATCAAATGAGATATTTTAAGGAATGAAGTACAAGGATATCATATTTATTGTATGATGTATCTTCATAGGAATGGCAAACTCTGGGAAATCGAGATAGATGGTTACAACACGCAATGTAGGCGGTGCGTGCTTCTACAAAATGTGTTATGCATTTAATATAAAGTAGAAGGATTCTTCATCTTCTCCAACGGCTAGTTGCAGCTATGGCGTCTATATAAACCACCATCACTTCCAGAAATGTGTACGAGAATTTAAACTAACAAATCAACCATTACTCTGCTCAAATATCTCCAAGCTCTCATCGCTCAAAAGCACTCCAACATCTCAGAATTCTCTTGAGTGTTTACCTTCCTTAAAGCTTATACTTTCTAAAAAAACCATTTACAAACCAAAATTAGGATCTAGTTTTGATCCAAGAGTGAGTACTCATTAGATTGTAGTTTTCAGTCTTGGAAAGAAGAAGTGTAATCACAAGACAATATCTAGTTTTGATATTTCTTGTGGCTCGTACTCAACAACTAAAAAGAAAGGAGAACTTAGTGGATTATCGATCTAGTTCTTGATCGAGCCGTGGATGTAGGGAAAGTTTATCCCGAACCACGTTAACTACTTGTGTTCTTTATTTTCTTTCTTACTTTGTTTATCATCTTCTTCATATCATTTCTTAAATCAGTTTGCTTAATCTATCGAGTAAAGAAAATTGTTTTCACTTTAACAAGAGCATTAAACCACCGAATTCCGCACACAACTTAGTTTGAGTTTAACTTTCAAAAGTTCTACTTAATCCTTGTTAATCACTACATAATGCCTTGTTTGAGTAAGTTTAATTCTTCCTAAAAAGAAGAACTTAACTTACATCCCAAGATATCTTATCTATTAAGTGTGCTTAAGCATTAATTGTTAATCTAATAACGAGAAAAGTTTGGATTGGTGTATTCCCCCCCCCCCCCCCCCCCACCCAATACACCAATCTTGCTCTTTCGGGACCAACATGAATTTTATTCAAAATATAATTCGTCGTTAAGACAACTTCCCTCCACATGTTTTGGGGTAATCATGAACTTATCAACAGGGCATTCACCATCTCTTTAAGAGTACGATTTTTGCATTCAACAACCCCGTTCGACTGAGGCGAGTATGGGGATGTAGTTTAATGAATTATGTCACTTGCGTTGCATAAGTCCTCAAACGGATTTTACGATCAAATTGATTTTTTGCTTCCGATTTGAAGTTTTTGAAAGCTTCAATCACCTCATATTTACCTTTTAAAAGATAAAGATAACAATATCTTGTGCAATCATCAATAGAAGTAATAAAATATTTTTTACCCCCTCTATTTTGCACAAATTTTAAATCACATACATCCGTGTGATTTAAACCTAGAGGTTCGGTGCTCCTATCAACCGACTGAAATGGTAGTTTAGCCTTTTTGGCATCAACACAAATTTCACATTTTCCTTGTGAATTAAATTTACTAACTTTTAGTAATTCTAAATTTACTAACTTTTTTTATCACATTTAGATAAACATGTCCTAACCTACAATTCCATAAATCAGAGCACTCAAGCAAGTAAGATGAAGATGAAACATTCTCATTATTTTCAAGTTTCAATACAAGGCGAACATCCATTACATTCAACTTAAGCAAACAATTTGAAACAAAACTCTTTTCAAGAAAAGTACCAAACTTAGGCAAAACAAACTTGTCAGACTCAAACACGGGACTAAAGCCCTTGCTAGCAAGAATAGAACCTGATAAAAGATTCTTTCGGATGTTTGGGACATGCAGCACATCCTTCAACCTAAGCTATTGACCAGACTTCAGTTTGTGCACGCAATCACACACTCCAGACACATTAGAGGATTTCTGATTGTCCATGTGAAGCTTCTTCCCCTCACATACTCGATATGTCGAAAACATAGTTCGATCAGAGCACACATAAATGGTAGCGCCCGTGTCGACCAACCATGAATGCGGATTGTCAACGTGGTTGACTTCAGAAACCACGGCAGTTAAGCCATCCTTATCACACTTGTCTTTCTCGACAACATGGGCATACTTATTAGTCGCTTCTTTTTCTTCTTCAGACTATTGCAGTCCTTCGCCACGTGGTCCGACTTGTATCAATTAAAGCATATACCTTCAGATTTTTGAGCAACAACTTTTCCTTTGCCTTTGTCTTTTGCATAAGGGAGGCCATGCTTGTTGGATTTCTCGCCATGGTCCATTAGATTGGCTTCCGCTTTGTCTCCAAGTTTAAACCTTAGATCATGCCTCCTACTGTCTTCTTCGATTTGAAATTTGACAATAAGATCCTCAATCTCCATCTTACTCTTTTTGTGAGTAAGATAGTTTTTGAAGTCCTTCCAACTCGAAGGAAGCTTCTCGATCATGGCAGCAACTATGAATGGAGTCGGCAAGGTCATTTGCTCCGCTTTCATGTCATGCAAAAGAGTTTGCAACTCTTGCACTTACTCCATCACTGATCGAGAATCGATCATCTTGAAGTCCAAAAAATTGGTAACTAAAAACTTTTTCGTTCCTGCATCCTTGACACAGTACTTTTTCTCAAGATCATCCCACAGCTCTTTCGCCGTTTTTACACCGGAATAAATTGAGCAGAGAGTATCCTCTAACCCATTTAGCACGTAGTTCTTTGCTAGGAAGTCGCCTTGATGCTAGACATCAGAGGCAGCACAAACACTTAAGTCTGCATCCTCCGGTACAACCAGAGCATCCTCATTCAAGAAGTTGGAAAGTCCCAATGTTGTTAAATAAAACAACATCTTTTGATGTCACCACTTGAGTCTTGAAGTCAACACCTGCAAACTTCTCGGATTTCTCCCTAGGAGGCAGTGCCCTTGAAAGATGAGTCATCACATACATGTTGTTAGTCCCGGTAGAGGTATTGGCAGTAGCAGAGCCACCAATAAGTGTGGTGGAAATAGCAGAGGCGAAGGCGGTAGCGGGGGATGTGACAGCGGCGGTGGCGGTGACAGTCGAGGCAGCAGCGGCAGTATTCGAGGAAGTCGACATCTCCAAAGCAAAGTCGGTATCTCATCTTTCGATTGTAAGTAATAAATTGAACTTTATTAAATACGAATGAGATAAGGGATTACAATGATTTAGAGATTACAACAAAATAACAATAGTCGAGTCGAGGAAGGCCTCCTTCTGCAAGATGAGATACGCAACGGCTAGTGCCCACGGTTTGGCGTATCATCACCAAAGATAAAACGACTGCATCCCTGTCGAAATCGGCACTGAAATTTGAAAGGGCACTGGCGAACTTAACGAGGTAGAGAACCGACCAACCTATGGAACTCCTATATAGTTAGTACGAGAATGTAACTAGAAGAGAAGAAATAACAAATGATTGGTGTGGTGAACTCCTATATAGCCACTCGTGAGGGAAACCATAAGACACAATGATGAACTTTATAATAGTCATAATCACATTGTCACTGCAAGAGCTCACGACTCTTTGTTTCTTGGTTGGCTTTTCATGTGCCAAAGAAATGAAAAGTCATTCTAGACAATTCCACATGGACTTTTTAATTGGGAACATCAGCTTGGGCTTTTAATTGGGCTATTTTAGTAAGTTTGTCAATTAAATCATCATCGGCACTAAGGCCCAAATAGATATATATTATGGGCCTAAAGACATTATTATAAAAGGCCCACACCATCTTTTAGCATATTATTTCTCACTCACCGAAAATCAATTTTGAGAAAAAATGCTACAATTATCTACTCGAATAGTAGAATAATTCTTAACTATTTAATTCTCAAAGAATTAAATATACAACTACCAAATTAATTAAGAACCATATAAGTTTAAAATTAATTTTCCAACACATTGGTCGATGCCCTTCATTACTTGATAATTACTCGACCAATACATCTTACTCCGCTAACACTGTGAGTCAGTTTCAACAGCATCCTATATTCGATCATTTTTAGGCGGTCAAACGTATCATTCAATATGTGAAAGTAATGCTCTTCTTTCGTCTATCTTTTTCTTCTGGTCCTACTTCGATTATTTGATACTCTGACCTTGATTGGGATAGATGTTTGGATACTCATTGGTCCACTTATGGGTACTCCATTTTTCTTGACCCAAAGCTAGAGCTGGCAAAAGTAGCGGGCGGCCCGGCCCGGCCTGGCCCAGCGGGCATTCTGTAAATTTAAAGCCCGCCCAAATATTTTCGGGCTTCAAAATATAAAGCCCAACCCAACCTCGGGTGGACAGGATTTACCATGGGCGGGCCTTCCGTAATACTAATTTCAGTTTATTCGAAATAAAAGAAAAACACGATGAAATTTTGCAATTAAAATCTTTAAATAGTAATAACATTCTAAATAAAAAATTGAAAAAATTAAAGTCATAAGAATATAAACATCATATATAACCATAATATATAGCACATAATAATTCCAAAAGAAACATAATTAGATATATAAAAGTTATTCGTCCATGAGTTCATCAAAAATATACAAAATATAAACATCATGATCATAATCAAAAGTAGATAACAATCTCCAAACAAACAATTTTTGCTTTGAAGATCATTAGTTCCATGAGTTCATCAAACATCAACCACATTTGAAGATTCCTTTGATAGTTTGATCACTTCCACACATTTCTCATCTGTATTACATTTTAAGAAGATACAAAAATTATAAGGTAGTATAGATAATAAAAGTAAGCTATTAAGATATTAATGATGATTACCTAGATCTTCACCAACTTGAAAACCATGTAACCAATTGCGACTACATATGAGTGATTGGACATGATCGGGAAGCAAACAATTTCTATATTTGTTCAAGATACGACCCCCAATACTAAATGTGGACTCTGAAGCAATAGTTGTGATCAGAATGCTCAAAATATCAGAAGCCATCATTGCAAGTCTAGAAAACCGAATAGCATTCTTTTTCCAATAATAAAGGGCATCACATGTGTTCACACTGCCGAGAGGTTCGGGAGTTTCTTCTAAGTACATGTCCAGTTGTGATTTTCCAGCAAATGAAGATTCTTTTACAAATTGTATTTCAAACTCCTACATGTAAATAAATATAAAAGGTTAGAAGATTAGAAAATAAAATATTATAAAGATATAATAATATACTCACATCCATATCTTCATGGATAACCTCCATAGATGACCTTGTCTCCTTTCGAGTTGTATTCAAGTTTGAAGCAACTAAATGTCTTTCATAATCATCAAATAGCTTATACAATGAATCTTTGATTCTCTTCACCTTCTCCTCGTACTCAAGAGGGTAAAGCTTCTTATATACAAACGTCAAGTACTTAAGCTTTCCTTTTGGGTCAAGAATGCTTCAAAATGCAAGAGTATCAGAATATGACTCCCAATATTTATCAAACTTGGCTTTCATCTTTTTTGCCATATCTCTAATTAGCTCATCTTCAGTATTCAAGAATTCATTCAACTTCATCTCTATCGATGCAATTTGCCAAAATACAAGCTCGAAGTAGGATAGGATGAGCCTGATATTAGGTTGGTAATCTTATAAAACGGGGCCAAGAAAGAAGAGATCATCTCTGCTCTTTCCCACTCTTCATTACTTGGACAATGTTTGTAGCCCGTGTCACTGTAACTCAAACTAGTGAATGCTCGACGATATTTAATAGCACTTTGAAGCATTAAATACGTCGAGTTCCATCTAGTAGACACATCCAATCTCAAGAAACTACCACCAATATTGCTTAAATGCACCTCTTCAATACACTTATGGAACTCCCTCAACCTCCCATCTGATGCTTTCACATACTTAACACTATTCCTAATGCTTTTCAAAGCTTCATCTACAACCTTTAAACCATCTTGAACAATTAAGTTCAGAATATGAGCACAACATCTCACATGAAAGAAATCACCTTGACATAACAAACCTCCTTGTAAATTCAACCTCTCTTTCAAAATTCTAAACATACTATTATTAGAACTTGCATTATCTAAAGTAAGTGAAAAGATTTTAGACTCAATCCCGCAATCTTTAAGTACCCCTAGCAATTTAGTAGATAACTCAAGGCCTGTATGAGATGCGTCTAACTCACAGAATGACAACAACTTATTATAATTTCCAATTTGAATCAATGAAATGTGCAGTCACACTCATATAACCTCTTGTGGTCACAACAGTCCAACAGTCAGACGTCAAACAAATTCTTCCACAATGAGCAACTAACACACTCTTTAGCTTTTCCTTTTCCGACTCAAACACTTTCAGACAATCATTTTTTAATGTGTTTCTACAAACAGATTTGAATTCAGGATTCATAATCTTATTCAAGTCATTAATCCCATCATATTCAGCATAGTTAAATGGAAGATCATGTTTAATTACAGCTCTAGCTAATCCATTCCTATATGCTTTGGTATCAAATTTCCATTTTTTCAAAAGTGTTGTTTGGTTATTCAACAAAGCCCCAACATCCTCATAATTAGGAGTTTTAATGCATTTTTCTACATGGCGCCTTAAATGAGGGGTCCCTGATGCAACATTACAAGTTAATAGTTTCTTACAATGTGTGCACCTACATTTTTCTGCGCCGTCTACTATTCCAACCCTCTCAAAGAAGCCCCACACACTTGATTTAGATTTTTTTGTAATATTTTTGGGAATTTCAAACTTATCATCCCTAACATTCTTTCCTTTAGACTTCTCAATTGTACTAGAACAACCAATTGCAGATGTAGTACCTGGAGTACTCGGAATCGATTCATCCACCAATTGCACTACAACATCATCATCCATATCCTCCAAACTTTGAGTTTCATCTAAATCTGTAGCATTTCAGAGAATAACATTGAATCACTATATGATTAACTTGAAAAATCTCTCATAATTCTTATATTAAAAATCGTTCAAGAAAATAGATTAACTATTTACCTTTTGGGAAATTATTCTCTGTATTAGACATCGAGAAAGCAACAAACGATCTGCCTTATTACTGAGTTGAAATTTAATGTCAGGAAAAATAGTGGAAAACTAAAGCATAATCAATTCACAGTGGAAAGCTTTGGCAAACCCATTAATGCATATGAATTGAAAATTTTATGGGGCAAATGACAAAAATATGTACTCTAGGTAGTTTACGTGAATTTTATCATGAGGTTCTCCCACGCCCTAACCATTTAGCACATCACAATGAAATTATTTAGCACATTTCAGCTAGTAAAGCCCTTTAATCCAGAAGAACTTTCAAATTCCTCACAAACATAACAACAACAACAGATACATGAAATCAAGCACCAACATTATGGAGTTTCACATGCCTCACAAAACAAAATTACTAGAATGAGTATATTTTCAGATTATGTAATACTATAAATTCTCAATAAAAAATGGTGCAGAATAACAAGGTCGTAATAGCATGAGTATAAAGTCGAGCAAAGGTTAACTCACACACAGACACGCAAAAAATTCTGCAAATCGCACAAAAAAAACCTTCTGATACATACCTCGAAGCAAAATGAAAATTACAGAAGCAAACACAGGGATTCATAAGGGTGGTGCAGTTTTTAAACCTCAATTTCGCCTGAGCACTAGATAGAGGCGAGCAAAAATAAACTAAGCAATGCAATTTGGTTTGATTATTTGAATAAAATAGTTTTGCTTGAAACGAAATAAGCCTAACTTTTAAATTGATTTTTTTTCTCAACTGCACATTTGAGGTATATTGAAAGGTGTGGAGAATACCTTATCTGGACAGCAGAGGCCGGTGGGGTAGCACGGAGGGGCGGCAGTTGAGATACGGTAGAGGTTTGCCGCGGGGCCGAGGCTGCAGGCAAAGGGGTGGAGTCGCGACCGAGAGAGATTTGGAAAGAAGGAGGCAAAAAACTTGGTGTTTAATTAGGGATTTGGAGAGAAGGGGGGGGGGGG